>JPJZ01000818.1:0-67023 GCA_000750815.1 Pseudogymnoascus sp. VKM F-4516 (FW-969) | reverse complement strand
TCCCTCTCCCTCTCCCCTCCCCACCTTCTCCCATCTCTCCCTCCCCCTCTCCCGCCTCGCCCTCTCCCGACTCTCCCTGACCCTATCCTCCACTTCCGCCCGATTGATGGCCTCTAATGCTGCTTCGAGTCGGCGACGACTCATAGCGCGGTCTCGAGCGCTCTGTCCCCGCGCGCGGCGCAAGTACCACTCGGATTCTCCCCCGAGAGAATCGTACGGAACCGGCGAGCGCGAGCGAGAGCGCCCGCCGATGGCTTGGTGGTCGATGTGTGCAAAGGGGGAAAGGACTTCTGCTACTTTGCCCTCCAATGTCAGTGAGATGCCATCAAGCACAGAAGGAGATTTACCCTGCTGGGGAAGATCTAGAGCATCCATGATGATGCGACTGGTCGAAGTCATAGGTTCCCGTAACGAGCAATCTATGCCACTAACTCTATAGTGACAGCTGGCACAGGCGCCTTTGAAGTGGCCGTCCACTATAACGCAGGGCTTACCCAAAAACGGGCCACAACCTCTACTGCAGTGATTGCAAGGATACGTAGCCTCCCTGCCCACGTGCTGACCGACCCAGGCCTCGGAGTTCCTGACCGTGTTGATGTGGAATCCGTCACTGACATTGGTCACGTCGCGAACGGGTGCAAAGGTGAGGAGGATAGAAAGTGCCTTGGAGCGGATTCCCAGGGGTATGGTGCGGCCGGTTAAGGTGATGGGTTCTGTGTGCGTGGGTATATTTCCCATATATCCAGAGGTATGCTCACTTTGTCCGGAAGAATTGTCTCCAGCGACGGTAGAGGCACCCTCGCCGTGTTCCCTCGAGTGGGAGCGGATACGAGTCTGGATGGTGGAGGGGTTGTTGGTGGTTTCGGGAGCCGGAGGAACGGGGATGCGAGTCTGGGTGGTGGAGGTATTGTTGGTGGTCTCGCGAACCAAAGGAAGGGTGCCCCCAGGCAAAGCCCTAGACATTGCGGATGTTTCAGCATCGTTTGTTTTTTCTGTGGCCTGGGAGCGTCTTTCGGCCATGACTAATCTGTTGACGTGTAAGTAAATGTGTAGAAGAATGGGATGGGGGATCAGGGAGAGATTACCACAAACTCGGATTCGTGGTGCTGGTAACTGAAGAAGGAAGACAAGTTGTCGGATTGGACTTGTATGCGCGTAGCTTTCAATACTTGTAACTATACAATTAGAATACTTGTTTAGTTAGGATTTTGATTATAGTCATGCACAGAGTTAAGTCACTCTTGAGTAGCAGTAGTTGTGTTTACCCCAGTTAGCATGTCCTTGTATTTTGCAAGTCGTGCCTTCCGATGAACGAACCAAAACAGCAATTTCAATAAAACCACGTACAGAAGAGCAACAGTATTAAAAATGCATATCATTACAGCACGTATATAGTAAGTGCCAACAATAAGTTTATAGTAAATAATTCTCGAAAATAAAATTGCTGTGCACTTACGGTTCTCAGTCTCAACTGATAACTGTGCTAGTCACGTGACATGACTGTCGAAAGACTCCTGTCGAAGAAGCAGATGATTGAGAGAAAATTGATAATCGCAGGTAGGGGTGTGATCGGGGGCCATATTATAAAGGTCACAAGGTTTCGCTCGAGCAGCCCACTCGGAATAGGGGCCGTATATGTAGCAGAAATCGATTAAATTATACCAACACTTCGGCAATTAATCAGAGACGTCACATTTATGAAAACACAGCAAGCATTATCTTTGGAAAAAAAGTAAATTCCGTCACGCCATAAACAAAAAAAGGTATCTCATCACACACGCCTACAGACTCTGCTTTCCTCTCGTCTCAATGGGCAAGCCCAACATGGCAACTAATGCGGCAAACATGAGAGCACCACTTGCGTAAATTGGTGCTTTCGGGTTGGTGGTGGCGGCGTAAATGGCGATAAGCGGCGCGCAAATACCGGCCACACGGTTCAAGAAACTGGCGATACCAGATCCGGTTCCGCGACTCGGCGCTGGGAACACCTCGGGAGTGTACGCGTACAGCACACCGTACATGATGTTCTGGAAGAAGGACTCGATGCAGGTGAAGATGAGCTGGTAATCGGGGTTCGTGCTGATGGTGAAGAGGAACAGACAGACACCCGTCAGAAGTGTGGCAAGGGCCATTGTGCCCTTGCGGCCAATGTACTTGATGTTGACAGTGTAGCAGGCAATAATGGAACCGGGAACACCACAGATGGAGATGATGGCGTAGTTGCGGTACACAATGTCTGTTGGCGTAGGAGGGGCATTGGGGTCAACGCTCGTAAGGTATTGGGTAAGGAAAGCATTGAAGAGCGGGTATCCCATTCCAATGGTAGTCCAGCAGAACCACAAAAGAGCAGTGTTGACACCGAGGCGCTTGTAGGCGAAGAGTGGCGCAATGCGCTTAGTAGAGAACTTCTCGAGTTGGCGCTTGATAATCTCGCCAGTAGAGAGAGCTTGGTCTGGGACCTCATCCATGCTGCCTCCTATCGCGTCGAGAACCTCCTCGCTGATCCAGGTCTTGGACTTGTTCTTGAAGGCAATGCCTCTAACGACAGCGACAGCCTCGCGTTGGCGACCACGGCTGAGCAGGAACTTTGGCGACTCAAACAGGTGGAAGAAGAAGAAGCGGCAGATGAACATGGCAAAGGTGAACGCTCCCATCGAGAAGTTCAGATATCTCCAGCCCATGTTGAGCGACTTCGTACAGCACGCCTCGCCAGGGCCAACGGTGCTACAGGCTGCGAGTGATTGGTCGCAAGAGTAGTTTGGGATGAAGCCCCAGGCGAAGAGCGACCCGATCAGCTGACCAATGGGCCAGAAGACACTCAGCATGGTGAGGAGGTTGCCGCTAGCAAATGGGAGGAACTCGAGGAATAGGGCGCCGTCAACTGGCAGGTTGCCGCCAACACCACATCCGAGCGCGGCGTAGAGACCGCAAACGGTGATCCAGTTCTGCGCGCCTCCAACTGCAAGACCAAAAACACCAGCCATGAAGAGAGTGATGTTGAAGGCTGGGCGTCTTCCAATCGCGTCACAGGCAACACCCCAGAAGGCGGCACCAATACATAATCCAACGAAGAGTGATAGTGTGGTAAATCGGACCTGGGTGTCGGAAATGCCAAACTCGGCCGAAAGCGAGGTCAGTGTCAAGGCGACACCCTGCAGCCAGAGGTTATCAGCCAACCAGCCGAAGCCGCACAGCACAAAAAGCTTCCATTGGTAGCGGCCCATGCCGATATCTTGAATGGCGCGGTTGATGACCTTTGACTTGCGGTCGTAGGCCGAGTCGGTGCCGCTGGCGGCAATCTCAGCGTCGATTTCAGCTCTCAGCTGCTCAATGGTGAGTCCATCTTCACTGCTGTCGCCATGGCTGCCGATATGGCTCTCCTGGTCGCTTTCGCGGTCTGCAGGCGCATCACCCTCGGTCTTGTTTTTCTTTTCCTTGACGGAAGTGCTGCGGGTGCTGAGTGCCAATGGGACGTAGGTTTCTGGGTACTCCTCAATGTCATGCTTCCCGAACGGGTTCATGAAGAACGGCATCGTGATCTGCGTGGTGAGTCGTCGGCTACGATCTGTTTATCAAAATGCCGTGAGCTGTCAAACTACGCTTGATCCGGTCTTTGGCGACAAATGTCAATTTCAATGGCAGGTCGTTCGTACAAATGGGTTCGCCGTTTATATCATGCTATGCAGAGCACAGTTTCAGTATCACGCGACACGAGGACTTACCCTATGCCACTGATATGCGTCTGCAACTAGGTCGACCGAGTTGAGGATGTCGAGCGTGCGAGGATGTTAAAAGCACAAGAGGTATAGGTGATAACGAGACTCTGGGTTAATGAGAGAGAAGAAGTTCGTCCGTGTCGGATTATGGCAGGATAGGAAGAAGAAGAGTAGAGAAGGAAGTTTGGGGAGAAAGATAAGTAGGGAAATGTTTCACGCGTAGCCGACAAGGCGAACAGGTCGGGAATGGATTTTGAACGCTTCGGGCTTGCTTTGGTCCGCCTTCAATGGCGCCAAGCATTTGGTGTGGGATTTGGTAGGGATTTGGTAGGGGCTGTTATTCGAGGGCAGCCAATGTAAGTCACGCAAAAATACCCACGACTCATGAACAGGGCAATGATTATCGGTGGATTCTACGCCGTCGCAACACCGCCGAAAGGGTCCTGCAGGGAATTGGCAGGGAAGACCAGCAGGGAATTGCCCCGGACGGAGAGGGCGACACCTAAGATCAACGAATTGTCAAGGAGTGGTCAACGAATGAAGGGGACAACTCGGGTGGAAAAGTCTGCAGCTAGCGTCTCTAGGCAATGTCACGGGATTTTAGGCCGTTGGATCATTGGATGTTGGAATTGATGGAGACTTGTATCGAGGACACTTTTGATCATCGTTGATATGATCTACTGTAATACTCGATATGCACTATAATATGCGCCTCTTTCTCTGCTGACCGTAACTATTAGCTGTGGCTATGTTGCGCTTTTGCCGCCATGACCTTAAACTTCACCGCAAACGCATTTTGTTAAGGCTGTTAGGGGGGTCAGACATGACGTCGACGGCGTTGAGATCCCGCATGACGTACCACACCACGCGAGCGTAAACCCCACACAGAGCCACTCAGGTGCACTTAGGTGCACTTCTCCAAGGTATCCAAGCAAATAGGAGGCAAACCCAAGCACACCAAGAAAATTCACCCCACGCTCTTGTTGGTGTCGTACTTCGTATTGTAGCCACTCACCATCAATAGCTTTCCCTCGCTACCCCCACTAACCAGGATAGGAGATTGTCATTTTACTTCGTAAACTCTCACCCCGGGCTGATTATAGGTGATTTATAGGTGATCATAGCTGTCTAACACGCACCGGCGCTACTTGGCCTGCAGCAGCCTGCAGCAGCTGAATGGAATGAATACCAGTCGCAATGTAAATGAGGAAGGTACGAACGAGGCTACCCGGTCGTCGGTCGACCTAGCGTTTTACTACGGTCCGCGTTCAGCGGTTCAGCAATCATATTGTTGAGACAGGATTGATTTCCCGCCACCACCCTATCCACTTCTCTGTCCTCGGCATCCTAATTTTCCCCTTGCCGATCGGAAATTCGGCATGCGTGGAAACCACGTGCAATTCTTCCATTTCAACAGCATCAACTCTTCTCTCTAGCGTATTTCGTGCAGGCGGCCAAAAAGCGTGGTGTTCACCGGGGTCTAACTCGATAAAATGGACGGAGCTTTAAATCGAATATATTTTTGTCTATGCTTATCTAATATTATACGAGAAACTCTACCGGCGCCGCGGGCATGGAAGCCTGAGTTCTGATGGGGTGTTATCGTTATCGGGCTTCGCTAAGTCAGCCAATCATGAATTCTACCACTTAATAGCCAATCGATTTGCGGGGGTTCGCTATGATGTATGATTTAGATTTGGATTGTTGTAATAGTCAAGAAAGATGGGGAGGGAGGTGGGACTCGGCAGACTCGGGCTTTGGCTGCGAAATTAATAATTTCTCGCGTCGGGAGCATACCTCGCGGGTCTGGAATAATCCGATGGTATCCTTGCCACAGCCATAATTTCTTTTAGTTCACCTAGGGCGCAGGAATGTTCTTATTGTGAACGCGGAGAGCGAACATATCTCCCACTAGATCATATACTCTTGGTTCTCGATGGATAGGATTGAAAATCCAGTATCATCTCTTCAGCACAAGTTTTCTGCCGTCGACAAGTTCTTGATGTTAGTGGCGGGGTTGTCGGGGATGGAGTGCTACAACCAGCTCAAGACCATACCTGCCCCTGACGATCTTATTCCTGCTCCATATTCCCATTGCCCGGATAGATATATAAAGCAATACCCCCCTTTTTAACCCCGCACCCCAACTGATTTCCCCGCCCATTCCCCTCACTGCCCCCCCCCACTAACATCGCGAGAGATATTATACCCCTTGTTTCCAACGACAGCCATTTTCGATAACCAAAATCAAACACAAGGTCGCAAGCTTCCAATGACATTTATCCTCGCGGCAGACAGCTGAGTATAGCAATGGCGACAATCACTGTCTCCCCCTTTCTTTTTTGAGAGAAACTGCTCTTTTATGCACCATTTTGCACACTGATGCAGCGCGGGGAAGTTGGAGCGTCGGTTCACGAAAACCTCGGTCACTAAGTTCTGGACACGAACTGCAATCCTTATGGCATTAATGTAGCCCGTATTCTAGTAGTAGCGACAATATAAATGGTAAGATATGTGCCGACGGCCACCGACTTGCGAGTCTTAGTCTTGGTCGGAGATTCTCATCCTGGCATTCGGAATGGGGGCTTCACTATAGCACTATAGTACGTCAGAAACCGACTTAATTCTATCCATATATATACCACTAGTAGGCCCCAGTTTGCAAGGAGTAATATAGTAACGTAGAATCCTAATGTAGACAATTACAGTTCGGTAAACGTTCTTTCTAATTGTATATCAGGCTTAAAAGCTCTCAAGGAAGCCACGACCGGGGCTTTGCTTTGTAACCGTTCTTTCCATATCTGAAATTCGAATAATTTGGGGAATCTGCGACTAAGAGTTTGCTTTGTATCGTTCTTCCCATATCTGAAATTCAAAATACCAAGGGAAGCTGCGACTGAGGTGTGCTTTGTAATCGTTCCTTCCATATCTAAAAAGTTCAAAAGATTAGGGGAAGATACGACTAAGACTTTGCTCGGTAATCGTTCTTTCCATATCTGAAACTTTAAAATACCTGGTGGATTCTTACTTCAATGAACAGAATTTAAATGCTTTGCCGTGGTACAATTCACTATTATAAAATTGGTTCAGTATACATGCAGTAGCGTAGGCTAGCACATACGATTATTAAATAGCCTTCGGCAGCTCCTCATTTTATTGGTGTCACTTGAGTTGAAAATACTCGACATTACTGCGTGAGTGGAGGGTTATCCTTTGGTCTAAATGGACGTAATAAGGTCCGGAGGCGCGTCCAAGGGTACTACAGTCACTGATCTTCTCCTCAAAGTTGGAGATGATAGTACCCTCGGGGATGGAGTTAACTGGGAGAACGTCTCCGACAGTTAGAGCAGCGTGCTTGCTTGCGTGGATGAACTGGTCTATTTACATTTAGTCATTGGTGATGAAGATTCAATGGCTTTGTTGGATCAGCCTCATTAGTTCGATAAAAATAGAGCTGATAAACCACTTAAAAACCAGGCTCAAGGGCCAATTTATTCAAGGGGTTTCTTAATAACAATAAAAATATATTGCCATACGATAACTGCTCGCAAAAGTATGGCGCAGACAAGCTTTGTCCTAGGGAGCTCTTTTTCACGCAACAATACCTGACAATTCCCGCTGTTGGTACTCACTTCGACTGAGTATGATCCTCAAATAGCCTGCATCAAATTCATTTGTACAGAGAAATGCTGATAACCTAAGACTCTACGACGCCTACAGTGATTTCAAAGTATCCAAAAAATACAACATTTCCAGGAAGTATTTCAGGTTTTCAGCAAGATTTCTAAGCTCAAAAGCCATAATGGCAGTAAGTGAGGTTAGCACTATCTGAAAGGAATGGGCACCGGCCAAGAATGTGTTCTTAGCAGAGAAACGCAACGCGATATTGCCCCCACAGACTCCAAGGATTAGAACAGGCCAAGTCCGTCCAGGGAAACCGTCAAAGAGTGTTTCAAGATTCGAGCCTCGTTGTCTTAGATTTTATCATCGGGGTTGGTGCTGCTAATGAGTGAGAGTAGCAAGAAAAATAAGACTGGAAACAAACTATAGCAACGATAGAAGCACCATCCAATGATAGGAGGTTACTGGCGGTGGTAGCAGGCGATGAAGTTGGGCCCAAATATACACAATAATAGTGTCGATATTAACAAGAAATGCCATGCCCATAATAAATATTGAACCCACAAGGCTGGCGCTGGTGCTGTTGGTGAAAGAGCCGAAGTGTTATTGAGGCTTGATACTTTGTAGTCGATGGTTTATTCTCCTTCGTTTTTTTATTGTCTTTGTCTTCTTTTGTTCTTTGTTGTCTTCGTCTTCTTCTGTTCTTTGTTGTCTTATATTCTTGTTATTTATACAAAACAATATTTAATTCTGCTTCTTCTGGTCTGTAATAAATCTAAGACCGGTTGGGCGATATGATCTGGCGGCCCTTGGTTTCCCCCTCAAAGAAGGCAAATCCATAATTTTGCAACGTGTTTCCTTTAAGAAAGCAATTTCGTGTTTCATGAGGCATATGGAAATATTTCTGGTATGCGGCCAACCGACGTCCAAAGTTTTCACTTAGGAAATTAGAACAAGAGGTGGTATATTTGTAGAATATAGCAATAATCGATTTACTACTCATCAAAACTAATCATAGGTTGATCTCGACAGGTGCACTATTGAGTTCTGTTCCTGCTATGGCACGGCAGAACTTATAAGCTGGAGATTCTAACTTTGCGAGTATGCTGAAGTCCCTTGCTAAATCGTGAGCCTGATAAAAACCCAGCGAATGCTTTGGGGTTAAGAAAGTCAATACAACAACTTTATAAATATATATATATATTTTATATCTACGATATATATTGTGGTGAAGCACTTCCTCCTAACAGACTTCGGAGCTCAATATTTAGCGTAGCTATAGTCAATATATGACGACTGCTAGCTTGTAACAGTATCATGATCAATGTGCTGCCACGATACTCCATTCCCGAATGCATGACCAAAAAATGATAATTCTAACAAGTCACGTGTCACATCTCACTGTTTATAGAAAACCAGGCCCTTCACCTCGAAGCTTGCTGGGAAAAGACTGGCTCTTTGAATTGAAGAGGATGAATCCCATTAGTCAATTCCAGGAACCGGAGCAAGCACACAGGAAACGTTGTTCAACGCCACTCCGACGAAACTCCATGAGCCATAGAAGATGAGCTTTCCAATATCGCAATTCCCACTTTAGCAGAACGGAGTCCTGGGTGTTACTGTAGCAGATTATATAGCGTAGTTTATGATGTTATGTTACTCTTCATTGATTTATATCCACCACTCCCAGTATTCCGTCTCCGAGTGCCAAAATGATACTTTTGATAGGGCAAAAAACAGAGCAGAATCAGCGTTTATTATGTTTACTATAAACCGGATGGGATACATTTTCATCTCATCTCAAGTAAGAGGTTGATGAGAAGACAGTCTAGTTTAAAGCGGGATGGGCCTCTTCAGTCAATGCCAGAGAGCAGAGTAGGCACGCACGCATTTTCCTTCAACACCACAAATCAAACGCCCCAAACCATGAGCCATTGAATATGAACTTTCGTGTTGTCAATACGGGAGTGTCAATGATAAAGATTCTGTTGAAATCTCTAGTGAGGGGAAGTGACAAGAAAGTTCATAACTCACGACAGATGACGTGGCAGAAAGGATACCGAATATCAGAAGCTTCTCACATTGCCAGAACAGGATCTTGGGCGTCAATTCGCATTCTAGATCTGACTTTGGGCCGCAGAAATAAATTAAATAGCATAATTATAATTGAATTGCTGTGCCACCCGCCCGTCCGTGCCGTCCTCATCTATCACCGCCATGACAAGACGCTCAAACTTGTGGTGTCGCGCGGGGAAAGCCTTGTGAAGGGCTTTCCAGCCGCTTTCCACCGCGTGACCCTTAAGTCCGTTCCGTCAGGTTCGCAAGCAGTACTCTAAAAATCAATAGAGGTATGTACATTCTACTGCCTCGGTCGATCAGATGTCAAGTTACCAGCTGCACTAGACTTCGGCGACTTCGGGGGCGTCGGGGAAGTCGGGGACGGCAAACCGACAGCATACCAATGCGCCCCAAACGAGCCACTCCAATTCTCCAATCTCCAAGTTTCTCCAAATGTTCTCCAAAGTGTGGAAAGTGTGGACATCATGTGGGTAGTAATATGGAGTTTAAAACCGCCGATTGGCCCCTGCTTATTTACAACCTGCTTGCGATTAACATTTATCGAACCAAAATAAGTCTACTCCAGACCTTAATTAGTGTGATAATCCCCGCTACCAAGCCCTTGGTCCGTCTTGGTAAAGAGGGGCAGCCAAGCCACACTACGCTATCTCGGCAGGGAAGCCGCCAAGCCACTCCACAATAGGCAGGCTCGGCAAAGCTTGCCCATCCTGTGGTGCTGTCAGACTCCCGAGTCAGAAAGCTTCGTGTCAGTAGATTCCAATGTCTGATGGACGACCATCTCAACGCTGGTTCAAGCTGCCAAACCTTGCATCTAACAAGGAAAAGTGGGAAAAGATCGCCGTCAATAATCTCCTTGCTTCCCGCTAGGTACCACCGAGTCAGCTTTTGCTCTGCCCTTTTAATATGGCCCCAGCTTTGAACTATCCCTAGGTTCAACAAACAAAAGACTCTTACGTAGTAGCTTCATCAAACATGGGACGTAGCACTAATATAAGTACAATTCCATTCCTCACTTTTACTCCTCCACCGAAACTTCAAATCCTTCGAAATGCAGTTCCGTAACATTGCCCTCTTCGGCGCGCTTTGCGCCACCACCGTCCTGGCCGCGACGACAAGCCATACCTACACTAATGTCATTCAAACCGGCCCTAGCGAGGCCCTCATGGTCTCTGATGGCTCTGCTCTCGATGGACCAAA
The DNA here is from genome assembly GCA_000750815.1 of Pseudogymnoascus sp. VKM F-4516 (FW-969). NCBI lineage: Eukaryota > Fungi > Ascomycota > Leotiomycetes > Thelebolales > Thelebolaceae > Pseudogymnoascus > Pseudogymnoascus sp. VKM F-4516 (FW-969). The sequence continues at coordinate 56,410 of JPJZ01000818.1, read as the reverse complement.
GTTGACCCCCGGCAACAATGCTACCACCTTCGATTGGTGGTACTTTGACGCCGTTTCGACCAACGGCGCTTCTGCCGTCGTCATGGTCTTCTACCTGTCTACCGATTTGGGCTTCCCATTCGTGCCTCCGCTTTCGACTCTCTCTGTCGACATCTTCGCCACTTTCGATGATGGAAGCCTTGTGTTCTTGCCATTGAACAACCTGCCTTACAAGGCTGGACAGGCCACCGTTACCACCGACGGCGACGGAGCCTCTGGTAACTGGCAAGGAACTGGATTCTCTTTCGAGGGATCCCCCGACTTGTCCACCTACAAGGTCATGGTTGACAGCCCGATTCTTGCCATCAAGGGTACTCTTGAGCTGAAGTCTGTAAGTATAAACATGCATACCTTTCAACACTAGAACAAAAACCAACGCTAACCCTCCTTAGCACGCACCTGCCCATTACCCATGTGGACCCAACGAGGCTGGCCAGAAACTTGATGTCTCACCTAATGTCGGATGGGCTAATGCTATGCCCGATGCGGATGCCGTCGCAGACTTCACCGTCCTTGGCAGACCTCTCAAGTTCACCGGTGTCGGTTACCACGACAAGGTAAGCATATCCTGAGACGTGTTGGTAAAGCTTATACTAACACATACTAGAACTGGGGGGACAAGCCATTCACCACCCACGTGTCTAGCTGGTACTGGGGACATGGCAGACTCGGCCCGTACTCCATCGTTTGGTTCGATGTCCTCGGAAAGGACGGAACCGAATACTTCAGCAGCTACGCCGCCAAGGACGGCAAGATTATTGTTGCTGCCTGTGGTCCTGGTACCATCAAGGTTCGCCCAACCGGCAAGAACTCCCAATACCCCCCCAAGATCACCTCTGGTAACCCAGAGGGTCTTCACATCGACCTTGACCTTGGAGCGGAGGGTATCCTCCGCGTTGATGTCAAGGCCGACACCGTCCTTGCTGACGCCTTCCTCTACAACCGCATGTCTGGTCTGCTCACTGGTGGTATTGATGGTGGCCCTCAATATACCGGTGTCTCTGTGTACGAGGAGTTCAAGCTCCAGTTCTAAGAGCACAAACCTTTGTAACAGTAGTTTAATCACAATATTAAACTATTACTTTCTTGATCAATTTGAGCACTGGCGTAAACTGAATGAAGTAATTATGTGACAATATAGCTCTATGATAGGTCGAAGCCAGCACTAATAACCGCGGCAAGTTTGAGCCGTGCCTAATGCGGTATAATGTTGCCGGTCAGTGCATATTTAAGCTCAAAATAATGCAATAGTGGGGAATGGGGAGCCGACCTTCCCCGGAAAATACGCCACTCGGTCAATTTCCCAGTGTCAATACGTTCGATTAGCAGCGATAAGCTCGGTATGGACATTTGGGGATCGACCGGGCTGACTCGATTGCTGGCAGCTAGGGCCTTATTTCCCCAGCTTAACATCTGGGGAAGGGTCGTCTGCTATAGCTTTCTATTCACTCCCAGGACGCCACGTTCTGATCTGAGACTCCGAAAATGATATACCAGAACCCGAAAACCATCCAGGTGCCAAATGTAGATATCCTGACGCTTCTCTTTGGTAATCTATGCGCTTCACTTCTTTCAATCACAGATTTGAGGGCTAACGTTGCAATTTTAATAGATCATGAGAGGTGCAGCGCCAAGGAGGACTCCCTCCTCCACGCCGAAGCGACAAACCCCGAACGAAGCATAACGAAATCACAGGCACGGGTCTTGACGAAGCAGGTTGCTCATGGCTTACGCAATGGATTTGGCATTGGAGCCAACGGGCCGGGCAAGGACGTTGTAATGGTTATGTGCTCGGGACAGTCGTTACTCCCAATGCTCTTTTATGGTGTGATCGCCGCTGAGGGAGTCTACTCCGCCGTTAGCACTTCCGCCACCGTGAGCGAATTGTCAAAGCAGATGGAGCAATGCCCAGTCAGCCTTTTGGTGTGCACTCCCGACACGAAAGAGGTCGCTTGCAAGGCTGCTGAGAAGTGCGGGCTGTCGAATGCCAAGATCGTGGTTCTGGAATCAAGTTCGGAGTGGAGTCTCAGATCGCTGTCGACCGGCACCAATTACATTTCAGAGAAGCAGTTGGACTGGAGAAGGATCACGGACGCCAAGGAGCTCGAGAACTCTTTGATATGCCTGCTCTTTTCGTCTGGGACGACTGGTCCGCCAAAGGGTATGTTTAAGCGTCGTAGAAAATAACCAATACTAACTGTGATAGGCGTACGCCTCTCCCACCAGAACCTGGTATCTGAAGCAGTCCTCCCCGGCGACCTGTCAAAGGAGCACTTGAGGAAGGCTGAGGCAGCTGGCGAACCCCCGTTCGAATATCGCACCCTCGCCCATCTCCCTGTTGCCCACATTGCAGGGCTACAGGGATACCTTGTAAACCCTTTCTACGCGGGAGGCCTCGTATACTGGATGCCGAAATTCGATTTCCAGCAGTTCATGGACAACATGAAGAAGTTCCGCATCACGATGCTCTTCAGTGTCCCCGCCATCTACCTCTTGATTGCTAAGTCGCCGGCGGTGACCGATCACTTTGACACATTGATGCTTGCTCAAAGCGGTGCTGCTCCATTAGGCCCGGAGATCCAACGGGCAGCGAGTATGAAGCTTGGGAAGGGCAAGACGTTCATCAGTCAAACGTGGGGACTGAGTGAAACGACGGGTAGCGCCAGCTCCAATCTTTGGGGCCCAAAAGATGAGACCGGAAGCGTTGGCACATTGTTGCCGAACATTTCATTGAGGTGTGTAAACCGCCACTATGCTACAAATCTCAGGTTACTAATGCCAGTGCAGACTCGTCGATGAGGATTTCAAAGATGTCGAGACCGGCAAGCCAGGCGAGATACTTATAAAGGGGCCTGTGATCTCAAAGGGCTATTACAACAACCCAGAGGCCACAGCAGGATCTGTCCACGGTGACTGGTTTTGCACTGGTGATATCGGCATCATGCGCGAAGAGAAGCTCTATATCGTAGACAGGAAGAAGGTTAGGAGAGCATGCCCCGTACTGCCCGGCCAATGACTGACGGTCCATAGGAACTCATCAAATACAACGCTCACCAAGTTGCACCAGCCGAGCTCGAAGCCATCCTACTCTCGCATCCTCTCATCTTGGATGCTGCCGTTATTGGAGTTGAGGGAGAGGGAACGGAGTTACCAAGGGCCTATGTGGTCGCTGACCAGACCAAGATTTCGAAAGAGCAAATCCATGAAGTCGTCAACAGCGTCGTTGCGAGCTACAAAAGGCTGAGGGGTGGCGTTTTCTATATCGATGAGATTCCCAAGACTGCGTCTGGGAAGATTCTCCGGAAGGATCTTCGGATGTTGGCAAAGAGGACCACATCAAAGTTATAGAGTGCGAGAGTGCCCCTGTAGACAACAATCCATCATATTGCACAGTCTTGACATATGAAAAGATATTTTTGGCCCTCGGCGCCCACCATGGAGCATGACTGCACAGCTGACTGGCTTGCATCCGATGTTGCACAACTCGTGCATCCATTGTTGCATAAAATCCCCTGTGTAGATGCGTAGTTGCACAACTAACTGACTCCTCTTTCACAACTCAGTAAACGCACGTGACCATTGGCCAGCCCATCAACCATTTGCATACATCTGTGGGAGGATGGGATAGCAACGGTCCGTGCCGGTTGCATAATGCTACGGTCCGATTTGTGAAGACGGTGGCTGAGCATGTGCTCTACTTGCCACTGACGTACTCTGTCACTGACTCGGAACATTCGTCGGCAACTGGCGACCAGTCCCGTTCATAGTGCCCGCCAGGTGACTTAAGTTGCCCTGTGGCGACCGTGATATCCGCCATAAACCGTGGAGATAGCTCTTTCCACGGTTTATAAGAATCTATAATAGATTGTTGATGAGTGTTGGTGGTTCATGTGCCAGCAGTTCTTATCGATTGGCCCATTTTTCAGGGGTAATCTGTGTTAAGAGTGGCGGATGCGGGGGTGTGCATGGTGGCGTATCCACCATAACCTCGGGTATTGACTCGACGCAACTTACGTCGCGCTTTCTTTCACACTTTTATTTTTTATTTTGCGCATGCCAAATGACGACGAGTGCCTGGTCCAACATCTATGTCAGGCACCGCGGTCTAAATCTAGCTCATGGCAGGAAATTCCTTCGTCATTCAACCCCACGCCTCGGGTCATATCTCCATATTCAAATGTATATTTTTGTCGTGATTCGTAGTTATGCTCTGTATATGTTGCCTTCACATCGCCGAAATTTATATAGAAGCTCTCCATGACCATCATAAACAAACTCTCTTGATAGACACTCCCATCCATCAATAAACAGTTTGATACGATGCACTCCTCAACAGATAAGGACATCCATGATGTCTGGGGATACAAGTACGAATTTACCGACCTCCATTGGACCGAAGAGCAGCAAAAGCCACTCAGGTACTCATATGATACCCTTGGAGAGGATGTGTTAGCGCGAGTAAAGGACCTGCAGATGAGAAAGGCGGCTGAGAATGGCGAGGCCGCTGGAAAAGGCGCCCCTAGGAAGACTGACTTATACGACTCGCTAAAGTCTATCGCTTTGAGCAAAGAGGATCCGGTTGTCACCAAGTTTTGGGAAGATGTACACACTGTACCTGACTGGGTCGATTGGGACCAAATCAAGCGCGGACAAGATGTGAGGAATACTACAAAATTTCTGAGAATCACGTGCTGACCTGTTCCTTGAAGGTGTTCTACAGGTATGGTGAGGCTTCGATGACCGGTCTGGCCTTTTCGAGTCTATTGGGTGGCATGGTAAGTCTTCTAGCTAGCGCTGTTCCCGCATAACTCTAACTCTTCAAAGGCCGCCGCTCGAATTGTTGAAACGCTGGCGAGGACGGGAGGCTTCGCTCCTAGGGTTGCTAGGAATCGAATGTATGCATGACTTCTAACATATCTATGATTTTGAACAGCGTGTTGATTTTATTATAGGTTAGAGACCACCCAGTTTGTTCTGCAGGTCACCAACTCCCTGGAATCCGTCCAACCGGGCGGTGACGGACATGTATCAGCCATTCGCGTGCGTCTTCTCCACGCCATGGTCCGCAATAAGATCCTCGCTATGGCCAAAGAAAGACCTGACTACTATGACGTCGAGGAGTTTGGAACACCAATAAACGATATTGATTCCATTGGCACCATTTCAACATTTTCCGCTCAACTAGTGTGGATCGCATTACCCGCACAGGGTATCTACATGAGAGAGCAAGAAATCGAAGATTACATTGCATTATGGCGTCTGGTGGCGTATTATATGGGTACCCCCACGGATCCCCTGAGAACACCAGCCTCGACGAAGGCGATTATGGAAAGTATTCTGGAGGCGGACCTGAAACCGAGCAACTCGAGCAAGGTGCTTGCGGCCAACATCATCCAAGCTCTCGCCGACAAGGCCCCTACATACCCTTCGGCTGATTACCTCCGAGCCCAAGCTCGCTGGCTCAACGGTTCCAAGCTGGCCGATGCGCTTGAAATCCCTAAATCCACCTATCTCAGCGTGACACTGGTTATGGTTCAGTGTCTCGTTATTTCCACAACCAGCTATATCCAGCGAGCTATTCCAATGCTGGACAAGTGGAAGGTTGAGTACATGCGGAAACGACTGTTCTATGTTCTTATGGAGGGCAAGCACGGCATGAAGGGGAAGAAGACAAAATACGAATTGCAGTATGTTCCTGGATTCAACATAGTTACGGAACAGGGCGAAGTTTCCAGAGGCTTGTCCATTGGAAAGGCGGGCAGCCGAGACACGAGGAATCTCATCATCTTAGGAGTGCTGATCGTGATTCTTGGCTGTACAATGTACTTTTGGTACAAGGTTGCTATGATGGCGGTGCGTTGGATAAGATAATCGGTTCGAATTATGTATCCGTAGATAGATGACCGCTATGATATTAAATTAGAAGTAGAATGCTTATAGAAATGGGATCACTAATGATATGCACTCACTCAGCAATTGACTTCAGGATCTCGGGGTTGCGAGGCGCATGCCACTATGAAATTAGATTAGAAGCAGAATTTATAAAAATGAGATCAATCATGATATTCACTCAACACTGGACTTGAGGATCTTCGTTTTGCGGGGTGCATGCCACTATGGTATTAGATTAGAAGTAGAATTTATAGAAATTCGATCGATCGTGATACCCACTCCCTCGATCTTGGAAAAGGCGGGGGTGGGTCAGCTATTACATGGAGCGATAAGCACATGTTTTCCCATGCTACTCTGGAGCCCAGACACGACAACAAGCACATGTCAATCCGATATTCTGGAGATCCCTTGCAATGCCCTTGCCATACCCTAGCCATACCCTAGCCATGCCCTTGCAATTCCCTGGCAACCCCCCACGATCTCCAGCTGAGCCACTATCGTCTGGGAAAGATAGTTGTGGGGTCCCCACGAACCATTGGGGGAAATAACGCGGGGAAGGTAGATCCCCCAATGAGAGCGGGCCTGACTCAATTTGACGATGTCAAAGTTCCCCGCAAGTGCGCACACCACCAAAATGGCGTACATGGATGTAAATCCCTGTATTATGGGCTTATTCCCGATTGATATGATCTGCCTTTAAATTGCTTGCAATCTCCCTACAAAGCCAAGCCCTCTGCCCTTTCATACTTGACTCTGTGTTCTCTTCTGCGATTTAGTCGACGTCCTCACATTCATATTACTTGAATTATCTGTCTTTACTCCCCAGAATTAACATTCTATTACCACAGTCTTCAGAATGTTGTCCAACTCCAGGGGCGACGAGTCGTCCAGCGAGCGGAAAGGGGGAGAGGTAGAGCAGATCGAAAACCAGCGTTATGAAACGAAACCTACTTCCTTTGGAGGAAAGATTAAGAACCATTACAAGCGGTTCTGGTGGGCACATCTTATCGCATTCTGCGCTGGGTTCCTCATAATAGCATTATGCCTGTAAGTTGTTATTCGCGTCTTTAGGCGCGTCCTCGAAGCTCACACGCGCCTTTTAGTGTATACGTTGCAATGCCTAAGATTGCCCAGAAGGGGATTGACGATGCAACTCTTACCTACAACAGCCTGAAGTTCATGAAGCCATCGCCGGATTCCCTCACTCTCTCTGTCGATGCTTCGCAGCACAGCGACAGCCAGTTCACGCCGACGCTAGACGCGTTTAACGTTAGCATGCACCTCGTGACCGATGGGATTACTTCGGAGAAGGTGATCACACAGATTGGAATGCCCCAAATCCATGCCCACCACCCAGATACCCATATCGTTATCGACAGTCAGAAGGCAACGATTGTCGATATGGGCGAGGTCACAGCCTTCTGCAAGCAGGTCTTGACGCAGGAGAGCATCGAAGTGAGAATGGAGGGCAAGACCAAGTTGCACCTGGGCAAGTTACCCGTGAACAGTGTCAACTACAACTCTTCCATTACGTTCAAAGGTATATTGCGCTCTGCTATCCATTTCCTGGGCCCAAGCTAATTAGCCTAGCACTCAACGGTCTGCAAGGCTTCAACATTACCCAGCCAAAGGTAAACTTGATGGCCGAGCCAGGAGAGCCCAACTTGACAGGAATGGCATCTATTCCAAACCCGTCCGTTTTGACAGTTGAGCTTGTATGTGTTCCCGTTACTCCATTGTTATTGAAATAACTAATTCAAATATAGGGCAAAGTGACGATGAACATCTCCACAAAGGAGAAAGGTCTCATCGGCAACAGCACTATCGAGAACTTCGTATTGAAGCCAGGACAGAACCTACTTCCTATGACATCCATTGTCGACACGGCGCTCGCGCTCGGAAGCGTGGATAAGCAAGGCATGGTTAACATGATTATCGTCGGACAGACGGCTGTCTACAATGGCGTTCACTTGCCATACTACGTATGTTCATCCAATCCAGCCAGCTTAATCCTCATGGGGCGAACAAATGCTAACGAGATCCGATTTTAGGAGGAAGCACTGAAGAGCCACACCCTAACTCTTGCAGTGAACCTGCAATCACTCCTGAGCAGCGCATAGATTTGATACCACGGGCGAGGCGTAGATAATGAACTTTTTTTTTATGTATTGGTCAAATACTGGCCTGCGTATTTTGTATCTAGACTGAACAATTAACGCTATTTTCAAATTGATCTGTCAGATGATGCCAAGTTGTGGCAGAGTGTAAGTGGGCATGTGTTGGTGTTGGGCGAGTTGCCCGCTAGGTTCTTGGCCGTAAAAGGGGGTCTGTGTCCGAACTCTTGGCCAATTTGCGGGGAAGCCGGGGTAGCCCCACGGCCACACTGAACGCCCAAGCTCTAATTTATCCAATTTAAGAAGCTGGAGGATTGCGACGGTGCATGCATGGACCGCGTCAGGCTCTCCCACAAGCAAGCATTGGGCTCCATGTTTATACCTAGCTCTTGGCTTGTTTGCGGGGAAGCCCCACGGTGCACGAGGTGTCCAGGCTGCAGATTGTAATCTCGATGGGCCAGAGATTGGCTATGTAGGCCTGCAGAACTGTCACTGATAAGTACTGCCCTAGAGTGGCTGTGCTTCAATCGCTTTCCAATAGAATCTCTAATTCAAATGCTGTGACTGATGTGCCGTGCCGTCATCTGTACGGACGAAGGGATTTTACACATATCAAAATGCTTGGTGCGCTGTGCCGTCATATTCGGAACGGACGAAGGGATTTCTCTTGTAGCAATCAATTCCTGACTCGACAGAACGGCATCATTGCTCGCATTCCGATTCAGATGCGGAAACTATGCAATACGTACTGTCACATCCCCAGAAGCATGTTATTCGGATTGAAGGGCGAATGTAGGTAGTAATTGTCCGGCACGTCTAAGATTCAACACACAAATATATACAAACACAGGCAAATTGGCCGTGGTAATTATTTGGTACATAAAAGATTCAATAGGTAAATATATACAGACAAACACAGGTAGATTATGCAATAATTTGACATGTAAACAATTCCCATTACTATTCAAAACAGTTGGCATAATGCCGATTTAATATAGTTCAAAATGAGAAGGTTTCCATCTCGCCTGAAGTAGAGCCTCCCAGGGAACTCTTAACCTCTCCCGCAATTTACAAGCCGGGCATGTTAAGCCCTGGGATGGGGATGCTGTTGAGGATACCTCTGGCAACCTCCAAGACAATGTCAAGGCCAGGGAGACCCTCGAGGGCGCTCATAACTTGGGTGAAAGCCTCGAAGAGAGGGTTGGTGAGTTCTTGCCAAAGCTTGCCTGTTGAGGAGAACCAGAATTAGCAAGTTATTCAGTCAGAGTAATTATTTATGAGGGCGCAACTTACTGGAAGTAGTCGTGCCCAAGAAAGAGAGGAAGAGTCCGAGGAGAGTTGCAGCAATGTTGTTGACGATACCAGCGATCTCAGTGGCGATGGCAGTTGGGTCGGTTGGGAGCTGGCGGGCTCCAACTGGGGCGGCACCGGCCTTGATGGCATCGGTAGCGTTCTTGAAAGCAGAAGTAATCTCGATGAAGGCTCCCTTGATGGCGGCGATAGGGGCCTCGATATCCTCAGGCTTGGAGAATGGCTTGATCTGCTCGACGTTGGTCTTGATGAGCGCAGCGGTGGCGGTAACATCCTGCTGGAGGCTCTGGAGAGCTACGACAGCTGCCTGTCCCTGGGCGAGAGAAACATCTCTGGTGGTCGCTGCGAGTCCGGCGCCTTATCTCGAGTTAGCATTGCCATTTGGCGGCCATTTGAGCTCAGTTTGAGCTCAATTAAAGGCGATAAATCCGAGTAAACTTACCAACGCACAGGGCAGAGATGATGTAGCGGCTGAAGAGCATGATTAAAGATTAATTGTTAAACTGGGGTGAGTTTTTGGAGATGGGGATGACAGGAATCAATATTTACCAAGAGGATTTAGATATTTATCATATCGAAGAGGGTCCGCTTAAAATTGCCGTGTTCCTGCATTAAACCTTGCCTCGGCTAGTTTTGAGCTTAAATCCCTCTTGACTCGGCGCCAATGACTCGGCAATCTAAGCGTGGTACCAAGTTGCGGCACGGCACCCCCCTGGTGCCAAGTTGGCAGGGAACCGAAAGCAGGTTTACACGGCGAGATTATAATTTGGCAGAGCTGGCTCAACAGTTCTGGTACGGGATGTGAAAAAATTGGTAACTCTAATCTAAGCTGCATCAATGTGCTAACGCGTAAGGGCATTGGCAATGATGATCGCTACGAGTAAGAAATATGGGACGAAACCCCAACCAATGGAGTTAACCGTGGAGTCCCCGAGAGGGATTTCTCCGAATCGATTTTCCCCGAATTCCCCGAGTCAATTCCCCTCGCCTGACGACAACCTCCACTCCACACCCCAAACTCCAAATCCCCTCCCCCAGGGTAGAACCACATCCCCAATTTGCAAGACAGCCATGGTAGTCAATAAAGATAGTCAATTTGCTTCTGATATGAATAATGACCCTTAATCATCCCGTCGTGGGGAAGAAAAATCGCAGTTTGGACGTGAATATACTGTACAACGAGTGCTAGTTCAAGCCATGGAACATTCCCTAAGATAAATATCCAAAAAGACACTTCCTCGCGAGTCGTAAAACTGCCTCCATATCCAATCTCTCGATAGAGTAAGTCCGCATGCCCCAGATAGCTGCACCCCACAGAAACCTTTAAGCTCCCTTGGAGTGACCTGGCCGTAGCTTTTGTATGTCTTGATGTTGAAGCAGAGCAGATGTCTGTTGCTGTCGTCAGTCCGCCGTAACTAAACCCGTGATAACATAATCCTTGTCGTTATGGAATCGTCGTTCTTGGAAAAGAGCGCTGTGATGCTGCATTCAAGCCAATATACCGGGCTATCCAACTTGAGGGAAATTATCGAAAAGTTCCGCAATCTCTCCATCTGTGAAGCCCGCAGAAAATAGTATGTCCGGAGTGGTTGCATCTTCAGGGGGACTTTCAACGTAGCCCATCGTCTGAAGGGGTTGCTGCTGCTGGTGAAACGCATCCATCTCGCTATCAATTAACGTAATATCTCCTGCTAGTTCCGGGAACTTCTCAAGGAAAGGCCTTTCGACGCCCCAGTACTTGATGTTGCGGTGGTATCGTGCAAACATTGGGCTCATTTGATAAGTATTTGTCTCCCTATTGAAGACGTACGTATCCTCAAACGAGTAGGGCCAGCTGAACTTGTAGTGGCGACGGAAATAGGCCGAGAAGTCGCCCGTGGTGAAGTAGCTGTGGTTGCTATCAATAAGACGATCACGTAGGGCGGGCCTGGTGATGGTTAGCAATAATCGTTTTAAAGGACGATGCTGAACTTACCACACGAAGAAGTCAACGGCGATAGGGTGTTGTTTGGTACGTTGAGAAAACCTGACAAAATTAGCCCGAGTCCAATGCTCTTGAGGACTTAGTTGTCTTACGATGGTCTCTGCCATTCCGGCATCTCCTCCCAGTTACCCTTCTCTGGGTCAATGTGATACTAAACCGAGTTAATAAATGCATACCAGAGTTGATAGGCGTTAGACTGACCTTGAGAAGCATGTGGCTCTTGTACATAAACGCAGCTCTGCTCACCTGATCAAGTTGTTGGAATACCTGATCTATATCTTGGAGTGCCTTCATAATTGGATTACTACGCTCCCAGGTATCCAAAGAAGCCCAGCCGTTAATCACTGCCTTGAAAATCAAATTGGCGTAATCTGAAGGACTTAGGCGTAGTGCAGCAGACGCAGAAGCCGGGGTGACTGTCGAGATTTGAGAGTAGATCTTGTTCGATTTCTCCCAGATTTGGCACTGCATACCACGTGTCGGTGGGCGGGCTGGTGGTGGCATCATTGCTGAGATCGGGCTGAGCCAGGACCAGGGACTGAGATCGACTGGGTTGTTATCAGTCTTGTCTACCGCCTTCTTATCCATCCAGGACTCGGTGAAGTTAAGGACGCTTTCCGTAGAGTTATTGCCCGCCGTAATCTCAGCAACGGTCTGGCGTCTTTTCCGAGCATTTTCCCCATTTGGTACGAGGCTATTTAAAGAATTCGGTCTGACGTCTTCTATGGCACGCTTTGCAGGCAGTAGACTTGGCTGTGAAGTTTCTGCGTTCTTGATGGAAGCGCCTTCGACTACAGGAATCTGTGTGCCATTACCCGCAGTTGGCCTTGGGGGACCACCGCTCATATCGACATGTTGAGGGTTCGGTCTGCATCGTTTGTTAGTTAGGCGAAACGCAGCTGGAATAAGGGAGGTAATACAATGGAGTTGGCTCGCACGACATTACGCTCAAAGCCGACTTTGCACTGTTGATAATCTTCCGGAGACGCTCGTTCTCAGACCGGAGTTGCCACACCATCTCCATCAGCTCGCTCGTAGCCGCGTTCCCATTCTCCTTCCGGAGGATGGCAATCATGTTCTCGAGGTGATCCGTGTGCGACCTCTGCCTCTCGCGAGAGTTTCTCTGCGCCTTCCTGTCTGCCTCCCGCTTCCGCTGGCTCCGGAGATCCGCATCAGCCCGTTGTCGTTTTGCTGGCCTCGCGGCCACGGCCGGAGACGATATGTCGCTCATGTTTGAGATAGTTTAGCTGGTATTTTCGATTTTTAAAACCGTTTGGATTTGTTTTCCGTTCACGATCATAGAATCCGGGTATTCCAGAGAGAATAAATTGAAGGTGAGCGTGCGGGGAAATCAAAAGGTCGAAGACGTCTTTGGTTCCTCCAGGGCTAAAGGAACTGGATTCTGGGATTTCTGTGGGGAAATGGGGAAATGGGGGTAAGGTCTGTGGGGTGGGAGCCTGTGGAGTCAATATTTAGGGGCAGTGCGTGCGTTTCGTCTGTGCTTTGTGCAATTGTGTAGCGTGCATAGTGGTGTGCTAGTGGTGTGCTACTACTGCACAGTACTGTACGAATACGGGCGGCAGCACTAGGGTTGCATTACGACGTCAGGCCTCGGCCAAATCCTGGGCAAAACCAAACCAACCCCAAACCCCCGCATCCGTTCTGACATCTGACAGCCCCTGAAGAAAGACAACTCGGACCGTTCCTGCTACATGCTAAAGGAATTTAATTGTCAAGAATTACGCATTTTGCCTCCCAGAGTGTGCTCTACTCGCACATAAGACATGGCCAGACAGAATAGGTCGATTATTGTGTCTGTTTAATAATCGGCGCTGATCCAGTTTGTTCCGCCACCAACAGCAGGATCACCTCCCCTCAGTGGGTCTTCGTCAGTGTCTGTGTGATATGGAAGTTACCCATTGGTTAGTGCGATTTGATAAACGCCCTCTCTGTCCATGAATAGGTTCTATTCATCGCCAATTCTTTCCAAACCTCGCAAGCATTTCCCCAGCAGTCTCGAGTTTCGCCTAGAATTATGTCTGTCGTCCCCACAATCCCATCATACGATTGTAGCTCGTGGCGTGCGTGGGTGGCAGTTCGGTTAGAGTAGCTCTAGACCTAGATTTTGGGCTTTGCCAATGCTGCCTCCAGCTTGCCAGAAATCGGTGGCAAAAGACCTATTTGCCTCCGAAAACACCGTACCGTGCCCCAGAATCATCTCCAGCTTTCCAACGTCGAGATCAACAAGAGTTGCCAATCGGAGCTTCGTTCCCAAACTAGCCCCAGGAACGGTGAAACAGGGGTACACTTCGTGGCCGTGCTTCTTCGATAATTCACTAGAATAACACGGCACCAGAGCCACGGGACAGGAAATATGACGCTATCCACTGATGATCTTGGAGATCGACGTGGTGCTGGTTGGTGCCAATACTGCTGGTAATACTGTAGTGGCAGTGAAGCCAACCTTAAGCTCGGCCTGGGAGCCCGAGCGGGGTTGGCTATAGTGGTCAGAGTAACTAGAGTTCGTAAAATGCGTATTCTAACAGTTGACTGGTCCCGTAAGTGTGATTCTATGGTTCTCTCACGGATGCGGGAGGATATGCAGGAGCGCCTGATGAGGGGAAATACTACATGGTCAAAGGGTGCTGCGTAGATCTGATGCATACTCCGCGTGTGGGTTGGGTTTGAACAGGACAAGGATGAGGCGAAATGTTAGAGTACTGTCTTACCAGGGACGTCCAATTAAGAGTTACAGGGGCAGTGAGTGCCGTTTGCTAGACAGGTTGGTCTCGTGCTCCTCCTACGGCGAATTCACTTGGTGGGCATGGACGACAGCTAATATTGATAGTTATAACTTTTAATTCTGTAGCAACTGTAGCTACATTGGCTACTGTAGCTCTGCTGCCCAAGCCCGCATGGCAGCAGCTAATATCCAATCTCGAATTTACAAACTCTAGACTGTCCATCGACTCGCCTTTGGTGATTTCCTTGCCAAGGTGCCTTCTTTTATGGCGAGTCCAACTTACAACCTCGACCCAGCGTTGGTGTTCTCCGCCTTAACTTCAACGAGTAATTTGCCTACGCGGATATGTGAGTTAGCCGCATGAAATCGCCTTTTGTTTAAAAAACTAGGGTACGTACCAGTGTTAATTCCATTGTACAGAGCAACAAGCGCCTGCTCAGCAGCACGCAGTCCACCCTTGACAATCGTCTCCTTGCGCTTTAGCTTACCATCTGAGAGCCATTGGACGAGTTCTTTACGCGCAGCAGGGAACTCCTTGGCATAGTCGAATACGATGAAACCTTCCATTCTGGGAGGAACTGTCAGATGCCAGATTCTATAGCCTATGATAAGAGGGGGAACTTACCTGATGCGCATGGCAATAACCATGGAGATGTTCTGCGAGGAAGTTAGCCTTGATTGAGCTAATAAAAGGTTTTAGAGAAACAACCTTTGGTCCCGATGGCTTGGCGTCGTTGTACTGGCTGATAGCTGTCACAACGTTAGAAACTGCAAGCAAGCCGAACGACGGGAAACTTACCACCACACATGATGAACCTCGAATGCGCCTTGGCTCTTGACAGAGCCATCTCGAGGATCTCTCCTCCAACGTTGTCGAAGAAAACATCGATCAAGTCCTTTGTTGCCTCCTTGAACTGGGCGCGGAAGTTCGGGTCCTTGTAGTTAAGAGCGCCATCACATCCAAGCTCCTTCAGCCACTCAACCTTGTCATCGCTTCCTGCAAGACCTAGGACCTTGGCTCCCTTCAACTTTGCAATCTGGCACACGACGCTTCCTGTAGCTCCAGCCGCACCCGAGACGACGACAAAGTCGCCAGCCTTGACCTTTCCGACGTCAATCAAACCGAAGTACGCCGTCAGGCCAGTCATGCCCAAGACACCCAACGCATCCGTGACCTGTCCGCCAGCGGGGACCTCAAGAAGAGTGAGCTCCTTCTCTTTGGCAACGGCCTGCTCAGTCCATCCAGTCGCGCAAGTGACATAATTTCCTTCAGCGAACTTTGCAGACTTGGAGGCCAGCACCTTCGCGATCACGGCGCCGCGCATCTTCTCACCGATCTGCACGGGAGGGACATATGACCGTGTGTCTGTGATGCATGTCAGAGGCATGGTCAAAAGTCGAAGTTGTCACGTGAGTATAGGAAAGTACTAACCGTTGAGCCAACCCCGCATGGCAGGATCGAGACTGAGGTACAGAGTGTCAACCAGGACTTCTCCATCTTTCAGATCTGCGGCCGTCAAGGCTTTGTGCTCCTTCACAGTGAACGTCTCACCGGGGACGATGAGGGACGTTGGTCGCTTTGCGAGGACAACGGATTGGTAGGTTGATTGGGCCATGTTGCTGTAATGATGATGATGAAATTGGAGTTCAATGTAGGTTCTATGCAATGCAGCGAGCGAGGTATCCTTATATAACGGCTTTTCTTTCTTAATAGTATATATTAAGGCCGTCGATTAGCAATACGGACACGATTAATAATCTTTTAATTGTATTCGAATCCACAAGTGCTATTTCGAACCTCTCCAAGCCTCTTATTTGGAGGAGATATTAGGTTATCTCCAATCGTGCCTCGGCACAAAGATTGATTTTCAACCAATCAACGGCCTCCAATGCACGAACAATCTGGGCTCTCCAACGGGGTAGGTCACATGATCAGCTAGCCGCATATGGCCCCTTGAAAAACTTCCTGTGGTAATAACCTTAATTTTTTCGCAGGATTTGTCCTTCCAATTATGTAGGGTTATTATATTAGAAAACAAGATAAAAAGGCGCAGGGAACATAGTTTAGCTAGGGAAACTGCAGTTTTGCCGTTATCGTCATTCTTGAAATATTTTTGACCTAATCAAGAAAATCATCGCCACAGTGCCACTTGGCCCCACCTTTGAAGGTGGACAATAATCGCTCAACTACACACCTCCCAAGCATCCAGGCCTGTGGCGAGTATTCGTGTTGATAAGGCTCCCTCGTTGCCTTTACCAACTTCCAATTCACAATTTCTCAGCAAGGCGATCAGATGCCTTCCGAAAACGGCATCGTACCGCCAGTGACCTCTAACTCCAATGTGGTTGGGGGAGCTTCAGCTGCTAAATCCGAATTGCCTGCAACCAGTGACCAGCCAAGAAAAACAAATCATAGTTCTTCAGAAGGTGGTATAACAGAAGCCGCATCTTTGCTTCTCAACGGTAGTGCTGGGGCATCTCACAAATCAACAAAATCCAAACAAATGCAGGTCATTGACATCAATAAGGACTTGTCGGCACTGGTTGCCCAGCAGATGCTGGCTACGCCTGATGCCATTGCGCTAGAGGATGAGACAACGAAATTGACTTACAGCGAACTGGACCAAAGGGTTACTGCACTTGCCAATCGCCTCCGCGACCACGGAGTTGGCCGAGACAATCTTGTCGGAGTGCTTTTGGGACGCAGCGCCAATTATGTGATTTCCTGCCTTGCGGCTCTCCGTGCTGGAGGCGCCTTCCTGGTTCTCGAACTGGCCTACCCACCCAATCTCCTGGCGGATGTTATTGATGATGCCAAACCAACCGTCGTAATCACAAATTCAACCCAAGCCAACCAGTTCAATGCAGATATCCCCCTCATCGTCCTGGACGAACTTGGCACGGATTTCTACAAGTCCACAGAATCTGTTAAGGGGCTGTCCCCCTTACCCGCCGACAATGACCTCGAACGGCTTGCTTTTGTGTCCTACTCATCGGGTACCACTGGCCGACCCAAGGGGATTGCGAATCCCCACATGGCCCCAGTGCTTTCATATGACTTGAGGTTCCGCCTCAGTGATCTTACTGTCGGAGATCGCGTGGCTTGCAACGTCTTCTTTGTCTGGGAAATGTTGAGGCCGCTTCTGCGAGGAGCGACTGTGTTTTGCGTCCCTGACGAGGCTAGTTACGATCCCGTTGCGCTTGTGGATCTGCTTGCCCGTCAACGCATTACGGAAACCCTCATGACACCAACACTGCTAGCTGCAGTCCTGTCGAGACATTCAGATATTGCGTCTGATCTGCCTGATCTTCGTACGTTATGGTTCAATGGCGAAGTGGTCACCACCGACCTTGCCCGCCGTGCCATGAAAGCTCTCCCAAAGACGCGCCTGCTCAACTGCTACAGCGCCAGTGAAACTCACGAGATTGCCTGTGGAGACATTAGGGAAATCATTGACGAGGAGGCCCCTTACTGTCCGGTGGGTCATCCAATGGAGCCAGAGCACATCTACATCCTTGATGCGAGCGGTCAAAAGGTCGACACTGGTGTCCCTGGAGAGCTGTTCGTCGGTGGATCGCTACTTGCTCGGGGTTATCTCAACCTTCCTGAAACTACCGCCGAGGCGTTCGTGCCGAACAAATTTGACAAGACGCCGGGTTCCCGCATGTACAGGACTGGAGATCTAGCAAGGATGCTCCAATCTGGGGTTCTTGAGATCACTGGCCGCGTAGGGGCCATGATCAAGGTCCGAGGCTATTCCGTCGTGCCTGGCAAGGTTGAGAATGCCATTATTGAGAAATTAGCCGTCAAGCAATGCGCAGTTATTGCTCATGGCGACGGACTCGATCGCCAGCTAGTTGCGTACATTGTACATGACAAGGAGGATCCAGGAGACCGCGCCGTCCCTATTGTCGATGAGGCTGGGTACAGTCTGGTGGCTCGTCGAACACTGTCCACATCACTTGCGCAGTACATGATTCCAGCTCTATGGGTCGAACTTGATGAGCTACCCACCAACAGAGTCTCTGGAAAGGCTGATGTTAAGAAACTGCCTCCCCCAGTTGTCTCCATTTCGACCATTTTCAACCACACAAAGACTGAGCGTGACCCCAGAATCAACATCGAAGCCATCGCAGAGATTTGGGCAGCAGCCCTCAACGTTCCATTTAACTCCGTGACGAAGGAGCACACCTTTTTCGACCTTGGCGGCCATTCTCTGACGCTCGCTGATCTTGCCACGAGGCTGTCGAGAGAATTTGGCTTCCTCGTCCCAGTTTCACGCCTTGTTGTGAACCCCACGCTCCAAGGCCATTTGGATGTTGTACTTGCTGTTCGAGATGGCCACACCGCAGCAGTACAGGCAGATTTGCCGGCTGTGTTACGCGCGGATTGCACGCTTCCTGAGAGCATCCAGCCCGCTGGCAAGCCTGTGTGTTCGCTTGAAGATGCCCACACGGTCTTGTTGACTGGCGCCACGGGTTTCCTAGGCGCCTTCCTACTCTGCGATCTCCTAGAGTCGACATCGGCCCGCATTTTGTGTCTCGTGCGCTTCACTGACCCCAAGGGAGAAGATGCCCCAGCTGGTGTCGCAAGGATACGCAAGAACTTGCTTGACCTCGGACTTTGGAAAGATTCTATCCTCGACCGCATCGAGGTTCTCCCAGGTAACCTCTCCCATAAGCGGCTTGGCCTTGGTATTGGCGCCTATAAGGAGCTTGTGGACAATGTCCAGGTCATTATTCACGCTGCAGCCACGGTTAACTTAGTGTACCCTTACGCTGCCTTACGGGATGCCAATGTGGGCGGTACAAGAAAGATTCTGCGCCTGGCAGGCCAAAGCGGCGCGACGTTACAGTACGTATCTACGAACGGCGTCTTGCCGCCATCCGAGAAGGCATGGCCAGAGAGCTCTATGATCGAAGTGGATGCTGTTCCAGATAGCCTGGTTGATGGCTATGGGCAGACGAAATATGTCGCCGAGGAGCTCGTTCATGAGGCAGGTCGCCGTGGGATGCCGGTGAGGATATTAAGATGTGGAACCATCAGCGGTCATAGTACGTCTGGGTCGACCAATACTTACGATCTCTTCACTGCATTGCTCGTGGAGTCACTGCACCTCGGGTATTACCCAGATATCGCCGGCTGGCGCGCTGAGATGACCCCAGTCGACCATGTTAGCAGGGCCATCACTGCTATTTCCAATAATACTCAGACGAAGCA
The DNA here is from genome assembly GCA_000750815.1 of Pseudogymnoascus sp. VKM F-4516 (FW-969). Classification (NCBI taxonomy): domain Eukaryota; kingdom Fungi; phylum Ascomycota; class Leotiomycetes; order Thelebolales; family Thelebolaceae; genus Pseudogymnoascus; species Pseudogymnoascus sp. VKM F-4516 (FW-969). Next base: position 37,106 of record JPJZ01000818.1, on the reverse strand, counting down.
ACGTGTGTTCCATCTCGGGGATTCCAACCCCGTCGAGACCAAGTCGCTGTTTGATAACCTTGCAGAGCTCGGGTATCCAGCAGAGCCACTCGAATGGGAGAAGTGGGTTTCTCTATGGACACAAAAGAGAGGCTCTGCAAAGAGAGGGGCTGGTGCCTTCACCGCCGATATTCTTCGTGGTGGTATGCCAACCGTGGAATTCTTGAAAGATATCACTATTCTCGGTGACGAGGAGTCAAAGTCGGCCCTTAGCGCTCTGGAGCGCCCCAAAATTGACGTCAAGTTGCTTGAGACCTATGCTCGCAATTGGTATGCTAGAGGATGGCTGCCGCGTCAACCGTTGCGTCTGCAGCAGTCGAATGGTGTTGTAAACCTGCCAAAGAAGGGTCCATTAAGCGGACTCGTGGCCGTTGTCACTGGCGCATCTTCTGGTATCGGCGCAGCAACTGCTACTGCTCTAGCCAAGGAAGGTGCCCATGTCGCACTTGCCGCCCGCCGCACCGATGCTCTTGAGTCCCTTAAGAAGAAGATCGGAACCTACGGCGGTAAAGTCCTTGTCCACCAGACCGATGTCACGAAAAAGGAGCAGGTCGAGTCACTCGTTCGCACCACTGAAGAGACTCTCGGCCCAGTCGATATCTTTGTTTCTTGTGCTGGCGTCATGTACTTTACCATGATGGCGAATGTCCAAACCGACGACTGGGAACGCACTGTCGATGTGAACTGCAAGGGTCTACTTAACTGCCTGTCTTCCACTGTCCCCGGAATGTTGTCCCGAGGCCGCGGCCATATCGTGGCTATATCCTCGGATGCAGGTAGGAAGGTTTTCCCAGGCTTGGGTGTGTACTCGGCAAGTAAATTCTTCGTCGAAGCAACACTTCAAGGCTTGCGTGTCGAGACAGCCGGTACTGGCCTGCGCGTCACTAGTGTCCAGCCCGGAAATGTGGCCACGGAGCTCCTGTCGATGTCAACCGACGCAGAGGCCCTCAAGAAATTCGGAGAGCCATCGGGAGCAAAGGTCCTCGATCCTGAAGATGTTGCGAATATGATTGTGTATGCTCTGAGACAGCCGCAGCATGTTGCGGTGAACGAAGTGATGATTGAACCTCGGGATGAGCCGATTTGATGAAGTCAGATGTTATAAGCTTGAGTCTCTTCCGCATTAAGGTTGGATTGCGACAAGAGTGTTTCTGAACGAGGATTTAGCAGAACTTGGACGATTATTATATAGCGCGAATGGTAAATTGGAAGGTAGACAAGAAATGGAAGGACCGTGTAACTTAGTACATTCATATGTCGCCAAATAGTCAATTATTGTAGATATCAGCGGCTGGAGCCATCTCCGAGAGAATAGGTAGAAGTGATTTTGGCCTACATGCAAGATATCAAACACTACTTAAACCAGACTACATACATATCTTTCACATACGATCGTAGACTTAAGAGAATTGGGCATCCCATCCGCTCTACCATACACAAGCTTGTAATTAAGTGGATTGATGCTCTCAGTCGTGCCAATAGGTATAGTGTGGAATCTGAATTTCTTGCCGCATTGGGGGTTTTCTTGGGGTGAAGCGAGGATGAACAGGGGAAACCATTGTCATATATGCTCCTTAAAATCCACCTTCTCCATGAGCCTCCCATAATGTATTCTTCCTTCTCTTACTTATGGATGGATTTGAACTTCTCAGCGGCATCAACCAGTGCTTCCTCGATCCCTTTTTCAGAAGCACTATGCCCGCAGCCATTAATTATCTTGTACTCCACATTTGAACTACTAACCCCTCCAAGAGCTTGATATAGCTCCCAGCTGGTCTTGGCCGGGCATATCATGTCATATCTACCCTGAATAATGACGATGGGGAGGTGGCTAATTTTGTGTGCTTCTTCAATCAGTTGACCCTCCCTCATCCAGCCGCCGTTGATGAAGAAATGGGACTCGATCTGGGCAAATTCCAAAACTCTAAATATGTATGAGTCAGGCTTGTCGGGAAGAACGGGAGTATACTCACTTGTTTGGATCTTCCTCGGCCTGAATATAGTCAGGGTCAACCAGCAGCTTACTCGCTGTACTTCCCCAAGTACACCAGGTCTTCGCACTACCAGCCAATATGTGAGTATGCCAAAAATTACACGATTAAAAGTGGGCACAAAGGAAGTAGCTTACCATGTCAGTTTCTCCTCTTCATTATCCCCTGTCAACCTCTTATAATACGCCTTGATCATATTACCCCTCTCATCTTCCGGTATAGGCGCTTCATACTTCTCAAAGTAATCTGGATAAAGCATATCGGCGCCCTTCTGATTGAACCATCCTAGCTCCTGTTTCCTGAGCGTAAAAATACCGCGTAGAATCAAACCAAGGCAACTCTCGGGATATTTCTGCGAATACGCAAGTGATAGTGCAGAGCCCCATGAGCCGCCAAAGACGAACCACTTTTCGACATTAAGGTGTTGGCGTAGAGTATTGATATCTGATACTAGGTCCCACGTAGTGTTCTCTTCTAGACATCCGTGTGGAGTGGACTTTCCTGAACCTCGTTGATCAAACAGTATACTCCGGTAGTAGGAGGGATCAAAATATCGTCTAGTATTTGTTAACCCCACATTATAAGATAGAAAGAGTGTAGATTAGATTTATATTTTTATAATATGTGTGGGATTATCTTACCTATCATCATTTACTATCCCTCCTCCTGGCCCACCATGAACGAAAAGTACAGGAACACCAGCTCGATTACCGCATTCTTCGTAGTAAAGGGAGTGGATCGATGACACTCTAAGATGTCCAGACTTATTAACAGAGAATGGCGCGTATAGCGGGGCCATTGCGTCTTGCAAGTGTCTGGGATGATTAATACTAAGTGCGATCCGCTGGTTCTTTTGAGGGTTTGTGGGGTAGTAAGTGGTAAAGGACCTTTATATCACAGACACCCAGCTGCCTAAATTATTCCATTATCAGGGAGTTCGCTGGGTGGAGGGCAGCCTTCATCAGCAGCTTCGTTGACGGGATTATATTAATCCGTTCCAGAGGACCCAAGGTGCTGCTAGGGTTTCCAACTGGCTTTAAATCGCCAAACGCTCTGGCTTCCCCGTTCAGGTTTACAAAATCAGTAAACACTTCGTCTCTGAAGGCATAATAGACACCCCAACTAGATGCCGAGGATATTCTGGTCGCACATTATTAGCTACTAAAGAAACACTAATCAGAGCATTGCTGAATGCTTCTCTGAGAGAACCATCATTCCCTCTCTAAACCAGACGGGAACATGAGTAATATATTTGCATACACCTTCAACGCTTAAACTCCTACTAGCTTCAGACAAAACTTTAATTAAAAGGTAGTATAGTATAGTATATAGCTAAGATGGCAGGTAAATACACTCCGACGAGGCCAACTGTTTCCCTCCGCCGAAACCAACACAGAAGTATATATACTCCTTCACCGCCAAATTAGTACACATATCTAAACGTCTTATTCTCCTTATCCGTCTTGTTATTCCATGCATCCGCCTCAGAGTCCCTCACCTCGGGCAATCCTGCCGCGGCCTCCTTCCTATCCTTCCTGCGGTTAGCCCACACGTAGTACCCGAACAGCACGACAGCGACTGCTGCGCCTGCCGCCTGCGTCGCCAGCACGATGATCTTTGCGGGACGGAACTCGGGTCCGTCCTTGGCTTGGAACGTCTGGGGACCAATGATGTTACCGATGGAGAAGCTGCCGGCGATGAGCGCACTAGCGACCACACGCTTTGTGTGGCCAGCGCAGTTGGCGACGGTCCACTGGTAGATGACGACCAACGTTGCGACAATGGCGTTGACGAGGTAGATACCGGCAAGCAGGGCAGCGCGGTTTGTCTTGGGAGCAAACGACATTAGGGCGCCGCCGAGGATGCCGGGTACGCAGCAGGCGACGATCCAGGCCCAGCGGTTGGATGTGTGGCGGACGCCGAAGCCGACGATGAGGGTCGATGCGATAGAGACAATGCCGCCGGGCATGTTAAGAAGGGCGGCGTGGGGTTTAGAAAAGCCAAAGTTCGAGATGAGAGTCGAGGAGTAGGAGGTGATGACTCCACTGGAGACGGAGATCTAGGGGTGGGTTAGCGGGGATGTAGATCATGTTGAGGGTGGAGTCTTACCAGGACTGTCAGGATAACCATGAGCCAGATCTGGACGTCCATGAGAACCTCGAGAATGTGGGTAAGCTTGAAGTGGTGGTTCTCGATACCAGTCTGGTTAACGGAGACGTGCTTCAGGAGGGCAACCTTCTCGGCCTCTGTAAGGAACTTGGCCTTCATGGGCGTATCAGGTAGGATAAAGAAGGTTGCGATACCAACCAAGCTCGTAATTATCCCGAGGACAATGAACATCAACTGCCATCCCTTGAGAGTCGAGTGTTGCACATGCTGGAAGCCGAAGGAGACAATGCCACCAATGATCTGGCCGAGGCCGAGGCCACAGTACCAAATACTGAATCTAGGGGCCTGCTCGGACTTGGTGTACCACTGGCTGCTGATGAGCATGAGGCAGGGCGCGATGGAGGCCTCGAAGATTCCGAGAAAGATACGCGCGACGAGCAGAGAGTGATAGTTGAAGGCGGCAGCAGTGCAGGCCGTGGCGACGCCCCAGAGGAAGACGTTGGCGGCCAGCCATTTGGCCACGGGGACCTTTTGGAGGAAGTATCCTGGGAGTGTCAGTGAGTGTTGCGGCAATAGATGGAGGGGAACGGACCATTGGGGACCTCGGCGACGAGATATGCAATGAAGAAGGCAGACGCGACGTTGGTGAAGTTGTTGCCGACTAGGTTTAGGTCCTTGTTTATTCCCATAACGGCAGCATACTATCGTAAATAATCATCAGTATTACGTCTCTGGTAGCCCACCATGCAGTACTCACGTTGATGACGACTTTGTCAATAAACTGCAGCGTATAGCATGCAAACATGATGGGGACGATCCACCAGTCGATCTTTCGTCGCAAGGCCTTGAGATCAACTGTCTCACCGGCCTCGCTCTGGTGATTGAGGTACAGATACGCCTCATCGAGATCTCTGCTCTCCACGCTGCCCTCCGCAGGCGCAAGAGTTGAGTTTCCACCGATGCTGGGGGTCTCGTCGCCCGGGACCGACACCTTTTTCTCATCCATTGTAGACGCCTCCATCGCGATATGATTGCAAAACGAGAGGACAGCGCAACAACGCAATTGGAAAACAGTGACGCAGGAGAAAGATATCTGTTATTTTACGACGACGTGAATAAATTGGGGCGCGACGCTACAAGGAAGTCACGACCCTGGGGTAGGGGGGGGGACACATGCGAGACAGGTACGACAGGGAGCCATGAGGGAAGTACATCCGGAGAATACAGTAAAGTAGAGTGATATATGCATGGTTTACCTTCCCAATGAAGCATATCAACAGCGGGTCCACCCTCGGATTTGCGTCGCATACCCTGGCCATGCACGAGAGGAGTGCGTGGACAAATTCTTTTTGTTGAGACATCCCCAGTTCGAGTACTCGACGAAGTACACTTTCCCATACTCTTTTTAGTCATGTCTGGCATTGATACGTTACCAAAGCTGCCCACGACCCTCTGATCCTCATGATCCTCAGAATGGAGGCGTCATCCCTGTGCATTGGAAGGGCGATCAGGAAGCAAAGGGGGACCAGAGCGAAAGTTTTCCTTCCACAACGATCTTATGGCGATCATTTCCAGGATGCGCCGGCACTTCCAAGGTGCCACTCCCCTGTCTGGCGAACAAGCCCCGAGAAAAAATCGGAGCTTCGAGCTTGCACGGCCAACCATCAATATACCTGCAGAGTATTGTGGATTCGAGCGCCACTAATTTATTTGTGATTAAGTTGATTTACGGCTTCATTCGCGACAGGCGCATTCGGTGGATTTCGCCACTGGCCACCAATAAGGTGGTCCCCCGCCCAATGCTCGTCCGGGAAGACGTTCCCCGAACTTACAACTGAGACATGCTCCTAGGGCTGCTAGTACGTGAGTAGGATGTGCCGACGCAGATCACGACGCATTGTTCGAAGTTTGATGCTGAACTACTTGTTTATTCATGGATTTTCCTAGGCGCGGGCGCAGATTGGTGGGGGGACCAGCTACCCCCTAACCAACATGGTGACAGGTCACTACTCTTACAGAATGTGGGTTTGGGGGGCAGCCATTCTGCCTTATCTCGGCGCCATCGCCGTTGACATCTCGTAGGTGTGGACTTTTTATCATCTTCATTCCATCTTCTCCTGGCTTCGTCGATTCTTCGTGCAACGATGCCTTGGGTGCACAATGCCAGTCCGGAAGTGGAGGCCCAGTCGCAGTATCCGTCCATCCTGGGCGTGGTACTGGGCCTCACGGGTCTGATGGTGTTTACGGTTGCGCTGCGTGGATACGTGCGCATTGCGATGGTTAAGGCCGTAGGGAAGGACGATTGGGTCATCTTGTTCTCAGCAGTAAGGAGACCCGAGCGGTGGCTGACTGGGCGATGCTGATTTGGATATCGCAGATTTGCAGTATTATATACAGTGGTCTCTGCATTGGCCGTGAGTTCTCCAGACAGCTTTGGATAGTGCATTTGCTAACGAAGAGTAGAGTCAAAATGGGGCCTGGGACTTGACATCGCGGTTAGGCCGAAACAAAACCTTAATAACTACTCAGTTGTGAGTCCGGGCATCAATTATCGACGTATAGTTCTCAAGCTGACGAGGCGTATAGATCAACTTCGCCGGGAGACCCTTCTACATGGCAGGTATCACCGGCTTCAAGGTCGCCCTCTGTCTTTCGTATCTCCGCATCCTGAATAAGTCGAACAAGACCTATCGGAAGTTCGTCTGGTTCGTCCTCATCACCTGCGTTCTTGGCCATCTCGGAGGCACCCTCGTTCTCATCTTCCAATGCAAACCGGTACATACCCCTTGAGTCACGTATTCTCCTCTTTATTCTCTCTGACTTCTCTTCCAGGTCAAAAAATCATGGCTTCCTTTAACGCCAGGCTCCTGCCTCCCCAACGACACCACCTTCTACGCTCTAGCAGCCATCACCATCATCTTCGACTGCATAATCTTCGTACTACCCATACCCCTCCTCTATTCGCTACAGATCAACATCCGGAGGAAGATCGCCTTAATGACCGTCTTCCTGCTCGGTCTGTTCACGACCATCTGCTCCATCATGCGCATGGTCCAGATTATCACCATCGCCAAGACAGGCAATTCTACAATGCTCGTCCTCTGGGGAACTATCGAGATGAACGTTGGCGTGCGTACCCCCTCTTCTGCATGATAATATACCACAAGCTAACTTTCTCCTAGATCTCACTCACATGCATTCCCACCCTCGCCCCGCTCTTCACCTACTTCAAGGAGAAGACATCCTACTACAACCACGGCGCCAGCCGCGAAAGGACCAATGGAAGCGCCAACGCAATGCAGGTCCTCAAGTCCGCTCGGGACCGTTCGAGCACCGAACGCTGGCGCGACCGCGACAACACCAGCGACACGAGCAGCCAGAGGGAGATTCTGGGAACAGACAGCAACGTCAGTGCGCAGAGGCCAGGGGCGAGGAAGAACGGCGGCGGTATCACGGCGACTGTAACAGTGGATGTCAAAGTGGAGGATGTGGAGAGTCCTCGAACCGGAGAGTTCCGCCGAGAGGAGAAGTGGTCATAGATGTAATAGAGTATCTGTACATAATCGAACATACATACATAATACATTTGGAGTCGCACAGAACATTTCGTACTCCCTTCACACGTTTTCAATGATCTGCGTGCATAGTTCGGTCCCCGTATTCCGTACTCGGTACGAACATTCTTTAGTTCTAGAGTATCCTTATGGAATTGAACCACTGAACCAAGCAATGACACTATCCCTGGCCTCCGGCTGCCCTACCCTAGTCTCCTACCCTAGTCTGTTTCAGGACGTCCAACCCCGATTGGCGCGCGGGCATGTCACATCCTTATCTCGGGTGTTTCTTAGCGCGTTCTTAGCGCGATACGGCCAAAGGTGCCGGGTCCGGTCAAGGGCCCGTGCACCACATTTTTAGCTGCTGATATCGCCGGTGTTGTGGAATTGGCCGTCCGGTTCCCGCCGTAAAAAACGATCTAGACTTATTTGAGACAGCGTTGCGCGGGATCGGCAGACAGGGTTAATCTTGGTTATAGTGTAGGGGTTGGTCCGATTGCACAAGGCTTATCCTTGCGCGTCTTTGGTAAGGATGCGGATGTGAGGCCTTGATGAGGAATGGTAAGCATACTGTATTTTTAGCAAGGTAGTATGCAGTCGTATATGCTACAGTAACTGCTGAACTATTGGATTTGATGTGGGTTTGATCAGATTACCATATTAATATGATGCTGCTGAAGAAGGAATAAGGAAGGTACTTACGGCGATACTTCCTCCCCCACCACTCCATTCCCCCACTATACTGCCAGGTACCAAGTGCGATACTCAACCACGGTCGGACTACGAAGATCGTGCAGAACAGATCCTACAATATCTCCAACACATCCAAAGCAAGGGGCCAAAGCTAAACCACACAACGGACGTCCCAGATCTACCTCATCCAGCGCAATGGCCTCCTCCCCTCCACACACCCTCATCATCGGCGCCGGCATCACGGGACTCGTCCTCGCCCAAGCTCTCCGCAAGCGCCATGCCGCCGACTCCCCAGCCGCACCACCCCCATTCAGCATTTTCGAACGCGATCCCAACCCCACTCATCGTGGCGCCGGTTGGGGCCTCACCATCCACTGGGCCCTCCCCGACTTTGAGGCCCTCCTACCCGCCGACCTCCTCGCCCGCCTTCCCGAGACCTTTGTCGACAATGCCGCCGTCGCTGAAGGCCTCACCGGCAACTTTCTTCTCTTTGACCTCCAAAATGGCGCCGAACGCTACCGTGTCCCACCTAACACACGCATCCGTGTCTCCCGCGAGCGCCTCCGCCGCCTCCTCATGGACGGACTAGACATCCAGGTGCGAACCCCACCTCCCTCGTACTCTCTCACACTAACACCGCTTAGTGGTCCAAAACAATTGCCGACATCGACACCACCACCCCTGGCGCCGTAACAGCCTCCTTCACCGACGGCACCACGGCAACCGGCACCCATCTCATTGGCGCCGACGGCTCGCGCTCGACAGTGCGCACCTTGCTCGCCCCCTCCCCAGCAAACTACGTCCTCCCCGTCCGCCTCCTCGGCGCCAGCGTCCCCTATTCATCCACGCGATGCGCGCCCATCCGCGATGTTGACCCATTCTTCTTCCAGGCCAGCGACCCCGCCACGGACGCTTTCTTCTGGTTCTCGTTCCTTTCGGTCCCCGAGGACCCTAAGGAGGATCGCGTGTGCCAGATCCTCGTGTCGTGGCCGTATCGGAAGGGGTTCCTGGGGCGCGAGGAGCCGGTTGATATTCCCGCTCGGGAGGACAGAGTGGCGTGGATGAAGGAGGTTACGAAGGGTTGGGTGGAGCCGTTTAGGAGTATTGTGGCGGATATCCCGGAGGGGACTGAAGTGAAGAGTTTGGCGCTGGAAGACTGGGTGCCAGCTGCGGAAGGGTTCGATAGTAGAGACGGCAGGGTCACGTTGATTGGTGATGCGGCGCATGCGATGACTATGTGTACGTCCCCTGTTTTTGTATTTGACGATGCATTGCTAACCACCCTTTTAGACCGTGGCGAGGCTGCCAACCACGGCATCGCTGATGTTGCGTCTCTCATGAAAGAGCTCTTCACTGAGACTGACGCTAATGCCAAGGGGGCGATTGATAGATACACGGCGGAGATGCTCCCGCGTGCACGCACTGCGGTGCTTAATTCCCGGAGGGCGTGTATGGATGCGCATGATCATGAGAAGATATGCGAGACGAGCCCGCTGGTGGCAAGGAGAGTGATTGTGTTGGAGTGAGATGGCCTGCCGGGGAAGGGAGCTGGCATTATGAGAAGTGATAAATGTTCATATAACGAACAACGCATACCTCGACATAATGAAGTCATAAAAGATTTATTCTGGGATCATTTAGCATAGGAATAGGGGCTACATGTGATGAACACTCGATATGATACTCTGAAAATTTTAACTCCCCACCCAACAATAATTTTGCGTCTATGGAACTGCAAAGAGATTGAATTCGGGGCATTAGATGCGGCCATTATACTATCTAACAGAAAAAAAAACATCCAGATTTCAAAGCTTTGTGCCCACCAAAACAATCAAAACAGCCGCATACGCCGCTGTTGCCCCCACGAGAGCTAAGGGACTCGCATCAGCTCCGTTATAGAACGCCATCGTTGTCGCAAATAGCACTGTTGCAACAGAAGCCGTCGCCAGGGCTGTGACCCGGTCGTGGTGTAGGAGGATGAGGAGCATTGGGGCGATCAGTGACAGGCCACCCACGATCCCAAACCAGAAGCGCTTGATCAGGGAGGCTCTTCTTGTCTGTGCTCTTGTCCAGCCACGAGCATCGCCAATCATCTCCGGGTTCTCGTGATCTCTGGGTATGCGCAGCAAGCGCTCATCGTCAGGCTCATAAAGCCCCTCGACCATTGGTCTCATTATCTCCCAGTCACACCATCTGCTATACATTAGGTAAAAAGGGTCGCGCTTAATATCGTGATTGACTTTCTGCTGCATGTAGTCGAAGTCTCTAAGGGCGTTGCCTATTACCTATTAATATATGGGAACTCTTACGTGTTTGAGGAATAGGACGGACTCTTACAGTAGTCAGACATCGGGCCCTTGATATTAGATGCATGCTCATCAGATAACGACTCCTCTTCTATGATATCAATAGCTTTATTCGCAAGCTTTTTCCTTAGCGCATAGATATTCAACCTTTGTAGTTCGACTAGATTTATAACAGGGAAATACATTCCCTTCGGGCCGGGTATATTATAGCAAAGCTCACCCAAGCAGGCATCGGCGATGGTTTTAGGGAGGCCGAGTATATTCGACGACTCTTCAAGTTTGGCTGTTAACTTATTGGCTTCAATGCTTTGTTCGGTGTCTCCAGAATTGCCGGCTTCGCTATCTAGTCTGGTGGCTTCAGAGGCACCGCCTTCATCATGCGGCTCTATGCCTTCGGGGTTGCCGCTATTATTTAGCTCCGTGCCTTTTGGAGCACCGCCTTGGATTTTCGGCTCCATGCCTTCGGGATTGCTGCCTTTAGGATTGCTGCAGTTTGTTGGTTCCGTGCCTTCAAGAGCACCACCTGGGCTATTCGGCTCTATGTCTTTGGAGCTGCTGATTTTGGGATCGGTGCCGTTATTTGACTCCGCGGCTTCAGGAGTACCGCCTTTATTCTTCGAGTCTATGCCTTTGGGGCTACTGCTATTGGGATTGCCTGTATTATTCGATTCTGTAACTTCAGAGTTGGCGGCATCATTCAGTTTCGTGTCTTTAGGATCAGACCTCTCGCTCACCTGGTCCAATCCCACATTAGACGATCCCTTGCTATAGCACTTTTTATCGCTTTCCATTATGCCGATGAATTACTATTGATACTTGCGGGACTCTTGGCACTTGCTTGTACCTGGTTCTTAATTAGCCGCTGCTAGGTTGTTATTTCGCCCTTATGCAATACCTCTGATTGCGACCCAGTAGATGCTACTGCACTATCCGTAAATGGTGGACGAAGGAGAGGGCGGGGGCGAGGGCGAGAAGGTATGTCTGTTGGCTTGTTTCTGTTTCCTGCTCGGATAGATTGCCCTCTTACTGTGACTGAGCCCGCGACTGCTTGACGCCGATTGCTTCTATTTATTAGAGGCTGGACTTGAGGGGGAGCAGCTATGGGGCTAGCTTCTTGCCTGTCTATGCTTGCCTGGTTCCGTGTTGTATTCGATCGCCTCTGGAACGCTTTTTGGGCGCCTTTTTCAACTTCGTCTAAGTCTTTGTTCGTCTTCGTCCTCCTGTACGCTTCAGAGTGTTCAGTTCTAGAGCTACGAGCGGTGCCTTGGGGTTTGGTAATCTTAGCCACTGTGTTTATAACCTCTTCTTGGAACTCCTTTGCGATGTCAATAACCCCTTCTTGGAACTCCTTTGCTATGTTAATACCACCCATAATATAGCTTGGTCGATTTGTTAAAGACAGAAAGCGCTATACTGTCGGTAAGTATGTATTGTATAATGCAGCTAGATTGCAGATTCGCTCAAAATGCAAGAGGTAGATAAGTTGGCTTGCTGTTGATAGTTAAGAGCTATCTGGGAGTGCTAGAATAGAGTAAATGGTATGTTTCTTGTTTCTGCCAACATAAGACTGCATATATAATATCTAGACTTCCAAGGGCTCTTATAGCCTTGTTGACAAATTAATATACTAAGTAGAAAGAGGCAGCAGACCCTGGGCTGAGATGGCAGCATATCTGCACGTCGTTAGACGAATAAGAAACAACTAATACCGAGAACCCAATGGCGATGTTACATGGCAAATAATATTTGCATCACTGCAGCCACAGCATTCCATTTGCGACACGGGAGCCAATTATCAATTGCGAAATGCATGTCAAAGGTGATTTCGGTGAGAGGAGGCTGAGTCTGCCTACATCCATCCCCCGCACTTGTGACAGGTGCGGCATTTGTGCCACGTCTTGAGATTTAAATTTGACGTCCATGCTGCCCAATCACATTTCTTCGGAAGATGCAGGGATTTATTCATTGCGCATATGAGGTTGATCTAGATTATGTGCAGTGATGGGCGAGGTTCCGAACGTCAGGCTGCAGTTGCAGACGGGGATGCCGTTGCGGCCTCACCGGTAGAGGTTGGCGTATCACCGGGACATGTTCGTGACATGTTACTAGAAAGTTTATTGGTGAGTTGGAATAGAGATAAATTGAGGAGAAGGGTCATTGGTAGGTTGATACCGAGAACAAAACCGAAGATGTAATTGACCACAGATATCCAGCTCCTTACTCTGAGCAAAAATGGGTAGGGGAAGACACCCTCGTGGCGATAGTAAAATGGAAGGGGCTAAATTTCGAGATCAAACAGCAAGAAAATATCAATAACACCGCAATTAATGGAAAAAAGGTGGTTCGTAGACGCCTATTTAGCTCCGATGTTAAACACATAATTTTTAAAAAACTAAACGCCCCTCCAAAGCTATCCGCTTTCTTTGAATGCAGCTCTATTATAGACACCATTCTAAACCAGGAGTACACTGCCATAAAGTTAGAACCCCGACAGGAAAAGGATGCCGAAGAGTGTAGACTTACGCGTTAACACACCCATCATTCTCGCAGTGGTTCATGATCTGCGCATATCTTCCCCACACCACCTTACCACCGGTCGTGACCAAGCCCAACTCGCTAACATTCACCTCGATAACCGTACCCTTCGTCAAGACACCCAGCTGGGTGTACATGGGGTTTTGCGGGTTCTTCTTCACACTGATGATAGGTAGCTGAACGGTGACACCGAGCTCCGGGTGCTAAATTGATTGTCAGTATAGAAAATGGCCGATGGGAGTTGGTGACTGACAGTAACATTCGCCTTCTTGTATCTCAGACCCATAGGGCGGATGAACCTCTCGTACTTTACGGGACGTCTGGTGAAGTCTGGTCCGACGAATGTCGGCTTGGTGATCATACGCTTCCATCCTGAACATTCGTTAGCAGCGATTCTTGTCTCGAGAACACGATATTGACGCACCCTTCTTCGCGGTCTTCTTTCCGGTCTTGACAACCTTGAACATCTCCTCCTCAGCAATACCCCTAACCTTTGGCAACGGCACATTGAACTTGGCTGCCTTCTCTTTCCGCTTGTTTTTAACTATTGGTGGTTAGCGAGCCCCTCAAAAAAATAGCATAAGTTCGACGTACTCGAGCTGCTCAGCGCCTTAGCGTTTGTAGGATTCGATCTGTCGAGAAGATATTGTGGGAGAGGCGTGGTGGAAGGCTCATTTGGTGCCGAAGACTTGACATTACGCTCCTCGTGTGCCTTGATCTGCTTCTTCATCTGGATCTTCTCATGATGCCTCTTCTTCTGGTATAACTTGGCGCGTAGACCGGTCAAGTTCTGCGCATCCTGCGACTGCTTCTTGCCTTCTCTGGCCGCTCTCTTGCGTGTCTTCTCCTCGTGATCGAGCTTGGGTGGTCCGTTAGTTCATTCGTACTCGCGGGGAAGGTCGAGGGGGTGTTCATACTCTTCTTCCGTGGAGTTTCCTCCAACGGTCCATACTATTTTGGTTGTTAGAATCGTCGCCTCTGGGATGGATTAGGCTGTCCTTACTATTCATTTTGAGGCATTGTGAGGGGTCGCTATCGAGCGACTGCCTGGGTACTTGGATGGTTGTATGGAAAGTTTGTCGACTACCAGAATAGTTGGCTGGCTGTCTGGTGTTGATGGTCGACTGTCTGGGGTGGTTGGAGGTGGAGGTTATCCCACGAATTGCGCCAAGTGCGATAAAAATTCACAGCTTATCGGGGTCTCGGTCTAACCGTAACCTCGTTAGCGTTGATCAACACCTCAGGCATGAAAATAGCAGCAACGGCAATGGGACTTACAGTACAATAAATCGCAGGAACTTGACAGTTTTTAAAACGAGAGACTCGATCTCTTATGAGCATGTACTATTCTCTCTACTATTTCTGTCTGCTGTTTTTCCGTTTGTTTCTGAGTCAGCAACGCCAAACACATTTCAATTTATGATGTCACGTGAGGATGTCTGACAGAACTTAAATATTTATTCTCATGCATCGCAGTCTGACCTTGGTATTTCTGAGAGTTGATATATTATTTTGTAAACTTGCAGCTTGCTTTTAGTTTTGTTTGTTCCTACCGTGCTTTCCCTAGCGTTGTGATTGAGAGATGTCCGAAGATGCATCGGGGACTTATTCCTTTGACAGGATCCTGAACTTCCGTGATGTGGGGAAGACGATCAACCAGTATACTGGCAAGAGGTTCTACATCCTGTGTATCCCATACTATTATGTACATATTACTTACATTGCCACCCTAGACTGGTAGCTGAGGGCCGCTTGTTTCGATCCGCCAGACCAGGTATGCCAAATTCATCGAACCCTTTTCAGGAAGCTCACAGTTACCCCACAGACGATGCGTCTATTTCTGACCGCGAAGCGCTCCAAAACGACGTCGGGATCAAGACGGTCATGGACCTGCGAACAAAGTACTGCTAGCTAGGTTCTGCTCCAGACGAGGAGGTTCTGACTCAACCAGGTCAGAGCATGTTAAGCAGGCCAAGAAGCGCGAGGGAGACCTTAAAGTACCGGCATTACTGAAGTCCAACGATGCCCTGGCGCAGCCAGTGCAGATTCCTGGACTGCAGTACCTCAATATCAATATCAATGGAAAGGGCTTCGAGCGTACTATCGTGTGGAGGCTGTCTTTTTGGAATATTTTGTAGGTCAACATTTCTGCCTTACCATCACGAGGCTTGAGTTGGATACAGTCCATTCAATGATAGACGTCAGGAACCCAGGCATAATAGTCGAATGCCACGTCGTTTCATCCTTCGTCCACCTGAAAATTATAGCACTTGCTGACGCTTTTATCTTACCAGCAAGGTTCTAATCCTGATGCTCTTCGGCTACCGCATGGAAGCCATCAGCATCCTCGGCCGCGAAGTCATGAAACCCCGCGGGCTCATCGGCCTTGGATACGACACCATCGACTACTGCGGTGTTGAGTTAGCCACGGTTTGTCACCCCCTATCTCTTCCCAGCAAACCCATCTAACATCCCAGGCCCTCCGCGAATTTGCCTCCTCCCCGCGCTACCCCATCCTCGTACACTGCACGCAAGGCAAAGACCGGACAGGAATGGTCATCTGTCTGCTCCTGTTTCTACTCGATGTCCCCATCGAAGCCGTGGTATACGATTATACGCTGAGTGAAGCGGGCTTGCTCCCGGAGAGGGAGGAGAGGATGGTGGAGATTAGGGAGATTGGGCTGACGGAGGAGTTTGCGGACGCGCCGAGGGAGTGGATTGAGAAGATGCATGAGTATCTGGGGGAGAAGTATGGAGGTGTGAGAGAGTATCTTGAGGATATTGGGGTAGATGAGGAGACGCAGGCAAAGATTATTGAGGCGCTGTTGGGCTGAGGACAGTTTATATCGCGGCAACCACTGCTACGACATCACCGGGAGTTATAATATAAGCATCTCACTCCAGTTTCTTACTCCAATTTGTCAACCCCAGTGCCTCATGTCTTGTCAATGACTGATAATCCGTCGAATGGGAGCCTGTCTATCTCCTGGCCTTCCATGCCTGGGATCCACCTAACGAAGCCGCGGGTTTGAAGCATTATCACCGATATGTCGGCCTCATCTCCGTCTATTCACCGAACATTGCATTTGCTTCGTTATCTCCGCCATCTCAGGCTCGAAATGACTCAACATTCACGAAACCCGTTCGCCATCTCTTCTTTAACCGATTTCTTCCCAAACAGTGACGTATACGCGAGGCTAACTATACAAACCGTAGGATGAAACAATCGTACTTTATAATATCAATTTGCGGCTACAGAACCACAAACGATGTCGTCGAGGCCAGACCCGCCTGCCCCAGCGAATTTGCATGATGACAAAGCTTGCCCCACCCCAAGAATGCCATATGGCACCGGATTTAAGAATCGCCAGCCGGTCCCTCCACTCCAGTTTAGTCTAGTCTCAGACCAGTCTAGCCCCCCTTGAATTCCGAAGGAGTTCGCGTGCGCCGTGTCCGTATCAGCGAATCACAGTCACCTCTATTCGACGCTCTTGGCAAAATGCTCGAAAGACCCTCCAACCAAGCTTTGTCGGCGTTTCCACTCCCCGACTCCCCGACATCCACACCGCATATTTTCGGTGGTGTTGAAGTATCGATTGACTAAAAAGCCACCCGCCATTTGCAGGCAAGCAATGGCCAAAGGCGGCAGGAGTGACCTCGCTCGGTACTTCGGCACCGCTGGGGTAGGGGCAAAGAGATGAAAATGTCGGGCCCGAAGGTGAGGGGAGAGCAGACTGAGAGCCAGTCGGCGAGAGATATGGGCGCCACTACTGCCACTATTAATCAAGTATGACTATTCTGCCCTGTCTCCCGTGGCAGGCAATGGGGTGCACGCGGCTGCCTTCGTAACTGTCAAATTATATTCATACGTACGTACGTGTGGAAACTTGGACTATGAGTCGACGCCGCGCATTCTGCAAATGCCTACAGGGAAGAAAGAAGGCTTGTCTGCCTGTCACCTACTAGGATCATTCATCTGTTGGGGATCCATAATATACTTAACCTAGACGTCGCCTCCCCAAGGTCCTAAAAGGCTAGGACCCATTCTTCAATCCCGTTCCCACTTAGCAATCACTCTTTTGTTAGATAGCTTACACATCCATATATCCTCCTCCTCCCCTCTTATACCTTTCTTGCCTGTTGTCGTCGCTCTATAGACTCGAGTGAAACATCTTGCATCTAGGTTCTTACACTGTGGCGCAACAGCAATGGTCTGACAGTGCCGATCACCTTCAACAGCCACAGCACGCCACAGGATGTCTCACCCCGCCGTCCCACGAGCAACAAATGCAGCGCTCGACCCCGCTGTTGTGAACAGCACGAACCGTGACGAACCGGTTGCTGCTACTAATGGACGGGATAGCAGCTCCCGCGAGAGTGACGAGAAAACTGAGCGGGATGAGAGGGACACGGATTTTGAGAAGGCCGAGAGCCTCGACAGCAATGCAGGATTCGAGAAGACAAAGAGCGCCGTAGAGGCGAAACCAAAAGGACAGCCACTGGCTCCGTATGCAACCTCTGCGAGCGGGGCTTCTGCAACAACCACTGCGACAACGGTGCCAGAGAAGAAGCCATGGTACAAGACGCCCAATCCGATGAAATGGGGGGCTATACCACCAATCCCTACGGAGAGACGAGTGTCGAGAGAGGCGACGGCAGGATGGTTCAGCTTATTGACATTCCAATGGATGGCACCAGTAATGACCGTAAGTGCTCTATACCCTACATGCGCATCTTCAATTTCTAACATAGATTCTAGGCCGGCTACAAGCGACCACTCGACCAGAACGACATCTGGCTCGTCAACCCAAAGCGCAAAGCCACACCTATGACCGAGCGCATGCAAGCCTCCTTCAAGCGTCGCGCAGAGCGCGGCGACAAATACCCCCTGCTCTGGGCCATGCACGAGACCTTTAAGTGGGAGTTCTGGATCGGCGGCTTCTGCCAGTTCTTCGCCAACCTGTTCACCGTCTTCGCGCCCTTCACGCTTCGCTTCCTGATTCAGTTTGCCACCGAAGCCTACATTGCGCAGCAGACCGGCGCGCCTGCGCCGCATATTGGAAAGGGCATCGGGCTAGTCATTGGCGTCACGGCTATGCAGGTGTGTCAGAGCTTGGGGATGAGCCATTTTATATACAGGGGTATGATGATTGGAGGGCAGTCGCGCGCGGTGATGATATCGTGTATCTTTGAGAAGGCGATGAAGATCTCGGGGCGCGCTAAGGCGGGTGGACGCGCGCTGGACGAGGATTCTGAGGGATCGGACAAGCCGGTTGCTGGGAAGGAGGACGGCAAGGGCAAGAAAGCGGACAAGAAATCGGGGGAGAAAGGAGGAAAGGAAGAACAAGCTCCAGGGGTGTCTGGCGATGGTATGGGGTGGGGTAGCGGTCGGATTGTCAATCTCATGGCCGTAGACACCTACCGTGTTGACCAGGCATCTGCAATGTTCCACTTGATCTGGACTGCCCCGATAGCCTGCATCCTCACCCTCATTCTCCTCGTCATCAACTTACACGAGAGCGCGCTTGCAGGATTTGCACTGCTTGTTCTCGGCATCCCCGCCCTCACGATGGCCGTCAAGAGTCTGTTCACCCGCCGTAGGGCGATCAACAAGATCACCGACCAGCGCGTGAGTCTGACGCAGGAGATCCTCCAGGCCGTGCGGTTCGTCAAATATTTCGGCTGGGAGATGGCCTTCTTGGATAGACTGCGCAGCATTCGCAATAGGGAGATCTACGCCATTCAGATCTTGCTGGCGATCCGTAACGCTATCAACGCCGTATCGATGTCCATGCCTATCTTTGCCTCGATGCTGGCCTTTATCACCTACTCGCTCACCGACAACACTCTCGACCCCGCTAAGGTGTTCTCTTCCCTGGCCCTGTTTAACTCGCTCCGTATGCCGCTGAACCTGCTGCCTCTTGTTATCGGTCAGGTAGTCGATGCATGGAGCTCCGTCAAGCGCATCCAGGACTTCCTCCTCGCAGAGGAGCAGCCAGAAGAGGCAACCTGGGACATGGAAGCCAAGCACGCCGTCGAGATGAACAATGCTAGTTTTACATGGGAGCGCACCGTCACACAGGAAGCCGAAGAGCCCAAAAGCAAGTCCGCCGCCAAAGAAAAGAAATCCAAGAAGCCCGCCACCGCCGACTCGAAACCCACCCCAAGCGACGTTAGCCCTGGCGACGTGACCCCAGACTCTTCCAGCGCATCGGCCCCAGCTACCGAGCCCTTCCAGCTTCACGACCTCGACATCAAGCTCGGCCGCAACGAGCTCGTCGCCGTCATCGGCGGCGTTGGTAGCGGCAAGAGCAGTCTGCTCGCCGCGCTGGCGGGAGATATGCGCAAGACTGGCGGAGAGGTGCAGTTTGGTGCCACACGTGCGTTCTGTCCGCAGTACGCGTGGATTCAGAATGCAAGCGTGCGCGAGAACATTGTGTTCGGAAAGGACATGGAGCGTGGGTGGTACGACAAGGTCATCGATGCGTGTGCGCTGCGCCCGGATCTGGAGATGCTGCCTAGTGGCGATGGGACGGAGATTGGGGAGCGCGGGATTACGGTTTCGGGAGGGCAGAAGCAGAGGATTAATATTGCGAGAGCGATTTACTTTGATGCGGATATTGTGATCATGGATGATCCGCTCAGTGCGGTGGATGCGCATGTTGGAAGACATATTTTTGATAATGCGATTTGCGGACTGCTGAACGATAAGTGCCGCGTGTTGGCGACACATCAGCTTTGGGTGCTGAACCGGTGTGATAGGATCATTTGGCTTGAGGAAGGGAGGGTGCAGGCTGTTGACACGTTTGCGAATCTCATGGCGAATGATGCCGGGTTCCAGCACCTGATGGAGACGACGGCGGTGGAAGAGAAGGAGGAGAAGAAGGAGGATGAGGGAGAGGTGAAGGAGGTGAAGGAGAAGACGAAGAAGACGAAGAAGGGCGCAGGGTTGATGCAGGCGGAAGAGCGACAGGTCAAGAGCGTGCCATGGTCTGTCTACGCGTCTTACATTAAGGCATCGGGGAGCATGTGGAGTCTCTTCGTTGTCGTGCTCTTCTTGATTTTGTCAAACGGAGGTAAGTTCTAAAACTCCCTAAATGCGCCTACAGTAGCTAACCCGCACAACAGCTAACATCGTGACCTCCCTCTGGCTCTCCTGGTGGACGAGCGACAAATTCGGCTTCCCGAGCAGCACTTACATCGGCGTGTACGCTGCGTTGGGCGTAACGCAGGCGCTCCTGATGTTTGCCTTCGCTGTGTCGCTGACTGTGTTCGGCACGACGGCGAGCAAAGTGATGCTTAACCGGGCGATTACAAGGACGTTGCGGGCACCGATGTCATTCTTCGACACGACGCCGCTGGGGCGTATCACGAATCGGTTCTCGAGGGATGTGGACACGATGGACAATTTCCTGACGGATGCCATTCGCATGTATTTCTTGACGATTGGAATGATTGCGGCGACGTTTGCGCTGATCATTGCTTACTTCCATTATGTATGTCACCTTCCTCTATAAAGTATGATAACTAGTTGCTAACCTGATACAGTTCACAATCGCTCTCGTCCCGCTATCCGTCATCTTCGTCTTCTCTGCGGGATATTACCGCGCCTCAGCCCGTGAGATGAAGCGATTCGAGTCCGTCTTCCGCTCAAGTCTTTTCGCAAAGTTCAGCGAAGGCCTGTCCGGCACGGCCAGCATCCGCGCCTACGGCCTGCAAGACCGCTTCGTTACAAACATTCGAAACGCTATCGATGAGATGAACAGCGCGTACTACCTCACCTTCTCGAACCAGCGCTGGCTCTCCATCCGTCTGGATGCGATCGGCAACCTGCTCGTCTTCACCACAGGTATCCTCGTCATCACCT
Source organism: Pseudogymnoascus sp. VKM F-4516 (FW-969) (assembly GCA_000750815.1). Taxonomy (NCBI): domain Eukaryota; kingdom Fungi; phylum Ascomycota; class Leotiomycetes; order Thelebolales; family Thelebolaceae; genus Pseudogymnoascus; species Pseudogymnoascus sp. VKM F-4516 (FW-969). The sequence continues at coordinate 16,012 of JPJZ01000818.1, read as the reverse complement.
CCCGCTTCAACGTCAACCCCTCAATCGGCGGATTGGTGCTGAGTTACATCCTCGCCATCGTGCAGATCCTGCAGTTCACCGTCCGCCAACTCGCCGAGGTCGAGAACGGCATGAACTCCACGGAGCGCGTGCACTTCTACGGCACGGAGCTTGAAGAGGAGGCTCCATTGCACACCATCGAGGTCGCGGAGTCGTGGCCACAAGCAGGCGAGATCGTATTCGAAAACGTGGAGATGCGCTACCGCCCTAATCTCCCGTTAGTCCTGTCGGGTCTGAACATGCATGTCCGCGGCGGAGAGCGCATCGGAGTAGTTGGACGGACTGGCGCGGGTAAATCGAGTATCATGTCCGCGCTCTTCCGCCTGGTCGAGATCTCCAGTGGCTCCATCACCATCGATGGAGTAAACATCTCCACCATCGGTCTCCACGATCTGCGTTCGCGCCTGGCTATCATCCCGCAGGATCCGACGCTATTCAAGGGCACCGTCCGCAGCAATCTCGATCCGTTCAACGAGCACACCGATCTCGAGCTGTGGTCTGCGCTGCGGCAATCCGATCTCGTATCCGCGGATGCGTCGCTCGATGATAAAGCTCCGGGGCGTATTCATCTCGATGGAATTGTGGAGGAAGAGGGTCTCAATTTCTCCTTAGGACAGCGCCAGTTGATGGCGCTTGCGCGCGCGCTGGTGCGCGGCTCGCGCATCATTGTGTGTGATGAGGCTACGAGCAGCGTGGATATGGAGACGGATGATAAGATTCAGCGTACTATGGCGGCGGGATTCAAGGGCAAGACACTGCTATGTATTGCGCATCGCCTGAAGACGATTATTGGATATGATCGCATTTGTGTTATGGACAAGGGGAGCATTGCGGAGCTTGATACGCCGCTGAGGTTGTATGAAGCTGGGGGGATCTTTAGGGGAATGTGTGATAGGAGTGGCATCCGAAGGGAGGATTTTGGGGAAGTCGAGAAGGAGGAGTAGGGGTGTGTTGAGAGGGTTTTACATGGGCATATGGCGTTAAATAGAAGTAGCCTCGAGCGCAGGAAGTCATAATTTGCATTTGGGACATATTGGCAACAAAAACTTCTCATATATCTATTTACTATTAATTCAAAATTCATTCAAGGCAACAAATCTTATAAACTTTCATACATTGAAAAAGCTTACATGTTCTTGGCAACAAATGCACAGCGTACGTCATAGTGTCGAATGGGCAGTTGCGGGACCATCCCAGTTGCCGCAAAGCCACGATTTAAACCTCATAGCCAATGACGTAAGTCCCCGGCAATCCGAATTTCTGAGCTGTTGCGCGCCGGCAATCGAGAGAAAAAAAAGCCCTTACTGTACTTTAGCGGACATTACATATACATGAACCCTCGTTAAATGGTCGCAACGACCCCTACGATGTTTTCCCAGTAGATTTCCGTGCCCACTGGCTGTATCAACATCTTTATTTACAATAAACGCGCCTTTTTAACGCGCGCTCGCGCATTCTCTCTTAGACGTCAATACAGCTTTCGAGCTCGCTGCCCAGCATGTGGGGATTCTCATATTGGGTGCGTCCCGCCGCCGCGCGCGTCTTCATGCGCCAAAAAGCTTACTTTTTTGATAGGTCTTCCCCGTCGTCTCGGGCTTCACATGGTACACTTCCCCCCTGCCCTACCATTCACAGCTCCTCTAACAATCCCCAGGCTCGGCATGCTCATCGCCATGCTGGTCGTCTGGACCACCTCCGGGCGCCCGCACTACCCCTCCATGGACCCCAGGCAACGAATCGCCTACATTTCCGACGTTGGCGCGCAAGGGCTCAAGCCCCTCTTCATCGCCGGCTCAGTCGTCATGACGATATTCCTCGACCTGTCGCTGGTAGCTGAGCGCTGGCTGCGGCATCGCGGCCGTCTGGCGCGCAACAAGACTCTCACGGAAAAAATATTCACGGCTATATCGATGCTGGGCGCGTTAGCGGGGACGGTGGGGTTGATTTGCCTGAGCATTTTAGATACACTGCGGCACCCGCATTTGCATAATCGCTTTCTCGCCGTGTTTATTATAGGCTACGTGGTATCAGCTATCTTTATCTGCGCCGAGTACCAGCGCTTGGGTATCAGTGAGTTTGGCTCTGCATCTCGCGCGGGGGATGTGTATTGACAGCTACTAGATTTCCGTGAGCACCGCGTGCTGAGGGCGTCGTTTTGGATTAAGCTCGCCTTCATTATTATCGAGGTCGCGTTAGCTATAGGTAACTCCCCCTGTACCACAACGATAAAGGAACACCGCCCGCTGACTATACCAAGCTTTTGGCGTCGAGAGCAATAAAAAGAATTTCGATACGGCCGCCGTCCTTGAATGGACCGTCTCCTTCATCTTCACGTTCTACATCCTGTCCTTCTTCATCGATCTCATCCCCGCCGTGCGCACCAAGGGCCACGTCAGCAGGGAGACGATGTTGCAGATGGAGCAAAATGACCCTCAGGCGCGGATGCACGAGGCACAGCGTCATGGGAACGACGGGCAGTATGATGGCCCGGCTTATGATGGCCCGGCTTATCGAGGTGATGGAAGCCGCCTTGGGCAGAACTTCTGAGGGGGAGCTTTTGGGTAACAGGTTGGAGTTGAGTCAGTGGTAATGCTGTTTAACAGCACAGCGTGATCAGGCTTGTACAATATGGACAGTGGCAGCTTATAGATGCGAAGAAACGGAGTGGTGCATGGGTTATTGGGGGGCTGGCTGTTATTTAATTACGCAGGCGTCAGCGCGACTTCAGAATATAGATACAGGGGCTTTGAAAGGCACAAGCAAGAGGAAAGACCTCTTTAATACGGAAATAATGCTTCAGCGCCGTCTAAGTCTTCTAGTTGATACACACTATACTACTACAATGCTCCCATATTTGTGGCCAGACTAAAAACCGCATTACAATCCCCCCCTCTCCCTCCCCCACTGAAGCGCCCAAACACCTCGATCCCTCCTCCCAAAATAGCAAAAATAAAATAAAACAGGTACCCCGCGATCTCACTCATCGTCTAAGCAAACATCCCCGCCAACTTTCAATCAATGTCCATCCCTCCCTCGCTCCCCTCTTCCTCCGTTAGCCCCAACAACGCCTTCTCCACATCATCCAGATCCTCTTCCTCCTCCGCCTCCTCCTCCGCCTCGCTCGCCAAACCCAAGAGCGCCTTCTCCATCTCATCCAAATCCTCCTCCGTCGTCCCCGCCTCCTCCACAGTGGCCACCGGCTCCTCAATATGCGCCTTATACCCTCCCTCACCCCACCTATCAAGCCTTCTCCCCATCCTCCTAAACGCCGCCCCATACGCCGCCATCTCCTCTCCAAAATCATCATCCTCACTCTTCAACTGCACCAGCCCCCCCACACCCCTCTCCCTGAACGGTCCAAGCGGCCGCCCAAGACTCTCCTCGCTCTCGCTATCCTCAGTCATCTCCTCCATCGCCGCCGTGCGGTGCACAGCACGCAGAATCGCACCTTCCATACGTCGCGCCTTGCGCGCGTTGTGGTGGACCCGTCGTAGGCCGCGTGAAAGGATGTAATTCACGCGCTGGTTCCGGTTATGCTCCACGGCAAGCTGATGCGCAGTGAGCGGCCTCGTGCGCCGTGCTGTCGGCGGTTGGCCCTCTGCCGCCTCGCGAGGCGCAGGTGACGAGCCGCCGTCAACCTGGTGCTTGAGCGCCCCGCCACGCGTGCGCGCTCCGTTCAGGACGCCGTGGACGCGCAGGCCGGATCCGCCTCTTGGTGGTGTCGAGCGTGCGCTATCGACGTCAGAATCGTATTTCGACGCACGCGTGCGTAGGACGGCAGAGGGACTGGCGCCGTTGATGTCGTCGGGGCCAAGGTTGAGCTTCGGCTTTGGGCCGCGTTTAGGTGGGCCGTAGTCAACGTGCAGTGCTGCCTGGTCGGCTTCGATGATGCGTTTGCGCTCGCGCATCTTGGCCTCACCGTACTCGGTTTCCTCTGGGGTGTCAACGTTCTCGAGGGCCATCTCAGCATCGGATAATTTTGTGAGGGCGGGGACGCCTTGATTGGAGACGCCGGTGCCGTAGTCGACGCCGGCGCCGAAGGGGTTCTCTTTGCACCCTTCTTCGGTGAAGTCGGACTCGAGGTAGTGCCACATGAGCCAGAGGAGGGCGCGGGCGCGCGACTTGCTCGAGAGCGTTGGGCGCATGATGAGGTCGAAGAAGTCGTTGCCGGGGGGGAAGTGGAGTTCGGTGACGCGGGCAGCGTATTGGGCGAGGACGAAGATCAGGTTCACGGGGTTGGTTCGTGGTATGGGTGTGTCTTTGATCTTGTCGATTGAGTTGGGCTCAAAACGGTCCTCTGATGCACCCTTTAGGATGGACTTCAACCGAGGGGCATCCTGCAGCTGCTTATAGGAATTTGGGTCTTGTTGTGCTTGTAGTGATGGAATGGCGTGGTATGTTCGTAGCTGTGCGCGCATCTCTGGGAAGACTGGGTGTTTGTTAGCAATGGCATTATTTGGTTTGTAGGATGTAGCTTACAATTTAGAGTCGTATTCATCCTCCCCAGATTGACCAGCAGGCAGACCATAGCCATATTTTTCGCTGGCTCATGCTCGCTCATCAGCTTATCCCTCAGGATCTTGCTCGTCTTGCTACTCCTTGCCATTGCATCGATGTAGAGTTCTGCGAAGCTCTGCGGCCCCAGCTCTGGGTCATAGCTATTGGTGAAGCACTTTGTCTCATCATCAAAGATATTCCACAAAAACTCGTACTGAATATCCTTCCTCCACAACGGCTCTCCATCATCCTTCTTCAGATGCCGCACCTTATGCCCGCTGTACCCGGCACTGGAGCTGGCCTCCTTCTGCGCCGCCGCCCCCTTAGCAGCACGACCCTTCGCGCCGCTCTTTCCCCTCCCCGCCGACGGCGTCGGCTTCGGGTTCTCATCTTCCGTCATATCAGCGTCCTCGCGCTTCTGCGGCGACGAGGTCGGCGCGGACTCGTTGTCGCCCAGGACGTGCTGGAGCGTGGTTCGTGGATCGGCGCGTGTGGGCGACGATGCTGCGGTGCGGTGATCGTCCATTTCGGAGGCTTCGATTGTAGACCCGGGTGAGCGCCCGCCGTAGAGGTCCGTCATGGTTGTGAACTGATGTAGATGTCTACATGAAGGGTAATTGGGGTTAATTTGGGTGATTCCTTTGACGTGCGCACCCCAGCTTGGGTCCAGCCGCGCTCGTTTCTGTTCCAAGGTGCAAGACAACCGCGATTGCGGCAACTTCCGGGGCCTAAATTGATTTCAAAGTTGGCCTCAACATCACATTACAGTCATCAACTGGTAGTCACGAATAAATTAAGGAGTATTGCAATAATTTGAGGGAGATTTAGACAATCAAACGAATGCTTTATTTTTATTCACCCAAAACTATCCCCCCTATGTCGGCAGCAGTCTACTGCGCCTTGCTGTACCTTACATACATAGCAACACATCCACTGATAACAGCCAGAAACAGCACCTTCTGAAAGATGCTGATCCCATCCGAAGACGGGGTTGTTATCGCATGGGTCTCCGCGTCGGCAATATCATCACTTTCGAGTCCTGCGAGGTAGCACCGACCAGATCAGCGAGTCCAGGGAAGCTACAATTCTAGGTACAACTCAGGAAACGTAGCAACGGGTTTAAAGTTCGACATGCAGACCTTCTGCGGGAACCTCGAGCTCGCCGCTCTTGGTGATGGTGACGGCATCCTTTGGCTTGTCACCGCTGCCCTTTGGCACGTCCTCGATCTTCTGGACGATCTCGTAGCCCTCGAGCACCTCGCCGAAGACGACGTGCTTTCCGTCGAGCCAGCTAGAGAGTTGTTAGTTTTGTGACCGGATATGATTGAAATGGGTAACTAACCTGGTGATGGCGGTGGTAATGAAGAATTGAGAGCCGTTGGTGTCCTTTCCGGCGTTGGCCATGCTGAGAAGACCAGTCTTGGTGTGCTTTAGCTTGAAGTTCTCATCCTTGAACTTGTCGCCGTAGACTATCCCAATTAGCAACTTTAATCATCTCCATCATTGTATCCATAAACTTACTCGACTTTCCGCCAGTGCCATCACCCCTGGTGAAGTCACCACCCTGGATCATGAAGTTCTTGATAACACGGTGGAAGCTCGACTTCTCATATCCAAAGCCCTTCTCGCCAGTAGCGAGTGCGCGGAAGTTCTCAGCAGTCTCGGGGACGGTACCGCCGTAAAGACCCATCACGATACGGCCGAGGGGCTCATCGCCGTGGGAGACATCGAAGTAGACCTTGTGGGTGATCTTTGGGCCCTTGGCAGCCGTAGCGGTCTGGGCGAAGAAGAGGAAGGCGGCGGTGAGGATGAGTAGCACGGAGACTACGCTGCGCTGGAGGGTGAACATCTTGGATTACTGCACAATTGAAATCGTGGAGTAAGAAGAGTTGTGGTGGTTGTTGGATTGAGAAAGAAGAGGCGGGGGAGGCGGACACCCAAAGACGCCTTTAAGCTCTGACCGCATAGGCCGCCCTGGTTTCACATAGGTGTTCGATTGGCGTGCTGACAGGGGTATGGCGTGGCACGTGACCTCAGGAGCTGCGAGTTGAGTGGCCCGTGCGGCAAAACCGCGGAAGCCGAAATGTTTCTTGAGGTTCTACAGATTCCGAACGACGACAGTGCAGCAGAAACGACCGCCGGTTGTCGCCCAATCCCTCTTCCTCGAACTCGCAGACGTGCGAATCCACCCCCTCACATCTCTCAAAATGGTATGCTTAAACCCTGTCCCTCCCGATAACCAGCTCCAACCGGAACCCCCCCCAAGTCCGCCCTCGAGCTACCCAACCCCAAGAAACCACCACAGCACAACTAACACTCCCTCCTCAGGTTTTCCTCCTCGGCGTCAACTTCCCAGAAGCCAAACTGGTCACCACAGCCCTCCAATCCTTCTACGCCCTCGGCCCTCAATCCTCCTCGCGGCTCCTCGCAAAATTCAGCATCCACCCCCTCGCGCGCATCGGCGAAATCCCCCAGCGCACCATCACGCAGCTAACGGCCGAGCTGTCCAATATGACGATCGAGAACGACGCAAAGAGGAAGATGAGGGACGATATTAGGCGGCTGAGAGATATGGGGAGTTATAGGGGGAGGAGACATGCTATGGGACTGCCGGTTAGGGGGCAGTGCACGAGGACGCAGATTATGACGGCGTCGAAGTTGAATAAGGTTGAGCGGGCGAGGTGAGAGGGGAGATGTGTACAGTTTGGTGGATTAGATGGGATGGCGTTTGAGGGCGTGGGATGTATTGTACTGTATGATACGAGAGAGAATCAAAATATATGGATATCTATGGTTATTTGCGAGAGCGCTGTTTGCTATTATGCCATTGGCGGGATATGCAGGCGTAGTCCTGTTCGTGTTGAGACGACTGAGGCGTAAAATGTCGACATAAGACCTTGTTATGGACGTGTTGTTTGGGGATCCCTAGCCTACTTCGACCAAGCGCACCCAAAGGATCTAGCTGGGGAGTTAATACAAAAGCGCCGAAGTAACTTGCAAGGAGGACCATAGACTGTTGAACTTCGCGAGTTCTATGTCATTTTGCGGCATTCAAGGAATCGTGCCTACAGCTTTACTTCTTCTTCATACACACCTACAACTCTCTGATTTTCCAGAAGTAAGATCCACTCGACCCGATCTTGGCAGAGGCGGAGCACTCCTGGAAAAGGCTCATGAACAGTTCTTGTCGAGAAACAATTATTGTTGCAAACGATTCTTGTCACCAATTAATTCTTGTCGTCAGGGGGAGATCCTCGGTATTGGAAGCCATAACTTTTACTCAGTCCACGAACTCTGCCACCGCTGGCAGCTCACGGGGAGGAGGGGGGTTGGATATGCTGCCCAGTGATCGTCGATGTCTTGCTTCTCAATATCGGCCTTGACCAGTGATCTCATCCCTTTTTATAACCTCTAACAGGCCACCCTTGGTGGTTGTGGCACTGGGACAGCATCCCCTGAGGAGAAACTCGAGATCATGGGGATCTTACATCTTCTAGATCTAAGATCATGATCTCTGCCAGACACTATCCTATCGTGTTCAAGTCCTCCCACGCCGGATTCACCACGGTTTCTCCCCTTTTCTCATGTATCCTCCACTGCCCTACCCCTCCCCCCTTGGTAGTCCGTCTCAAGGGCATGAGCCGGTATATTCTACTCCCAGACGCCATCATGCAGTTCCATAACTGCCCGGACTGCGAATATCAATATTCGTTACCAGCGTTAGTCCGATTAATACAGACATTAAAGAAGAAGAAAGCATACCGACAGAACTGGCGGGGCTTCGAGGCCTGCCACATTTTTCAGACAGCGTATGAAGACCACTGGAAGGAACCCAACTTGACGCGGTGCTGGGAATAGTGGGAATAGCGGGCATCATACAACTTTGTGCAGTGATGAGTGTAGTAGTGGGAATAGTGGTGAGAATAGCGACGAGGACGGTGGTGAGAAGAATGGTGGTGACGAGAATGATGGTGATGAGAAGGGTAGCGACAAGGATGGCGGTGACAGAATCACACAACAACCTATTCTTCTTGACGGGTACAACATCAATAAAAAATCCTAGACCCTAAATTATCACATCTGTCTCTGCCGATTGCGTCCGTCCAGACCGCAGCTCCGAATTTGTCGGGTAGGCTGATGGCCGACTTAGTGTCGCTTTTATAGAAGACGACGGCAAAAAATATTGCCAACCACTGATTAGAGTGAATAGAAAACAGATCGTTAGTGGTAACGAGCGTGTAGTTGCTCACATGGATTACATATTTATATCATATTCTCAATATACTCCTATATCCCCTCTACCATACACCCAACCTATTTTTACCACCCCACCCGACCAACCCACCCTCCATACGCCTCATCATAAATCAAAACCCCCATTTAAAATACCCAAAAATGCACACCCTACCAAAAATCCGGCGTCTCCTCAGGTGTCCCCCCAAGCTCAGCAGAATACCTGCCCCCCGAATACCCCCTCCCTCCTTCCCCCATCATCTCAACAGGGAACCTCCCATCCCCCGCCCCCATCTCAACGGGGTAGTTATTCGCCCCACTCATTTCAACAGCGTACTTCCCATCTCCCCCCGCAATCTCAACGGGATAACTGTTCGTTCCAGGCATCTCCACCGGAAACCTCCCAGTCCCGCCAGGCATCTCAACAGGGAACCTCCCATCCCCAGCTACCATCTCAGCAACCTCTCTTCTCCCATCCAATTCCGTTGGCGTTGCATAAACCTCTTCCTTCGTGCTAGGTGGCCGGGAGCCCCCTGAGACAGAACCCCAATTCGAATGTGCCGCTGCCGGCGCGCTGAGGGACGGGCCGTGCATGTATGGGTGGGGGCTGCTGCGCCAGTCGACGCGTTGGAAGTCGATGGGGAGGGACGGGGTGTCAGCGAGGGCGGTTTTGTAGGCGGTGTGGAAGCGGGAGGCTTCTGTTTTGTGGGTTAGCTTTGTCTTTTGCATAGTGCTATAAAAAGGGGTGAGAGTGGAAAATGGGGTCGGGGAAGATGGGGGGGGTAACGCACCTCGAGCATCGGGAAATGAAATCTTGAGAAACTTCATCTTCCGCGTTAAATCTTCGAGTGGTGTCGTCGTCGGCCGGTCGCTGGTTACAGAGTGTCCGCTGTCAGAGTTCTGGCTTCCAAACGACGGGGCACGCGAGCTGGACGTGATGGTCGCGACGCTCGTGGCAGCCGTTGCGACCGAGCCGGCTGTTGGCTGGCGGCTGAAATTGAAGAAGCTCGTAGCTAAGAAGGGTTAGCAAGATCTCGGGCAGATGTGAGAAGAAAAATGGGGGCGTACCTGTTGATGCGGTGCGGTCTGTGCTCACGGTGTTGACTGTGCTGAAAGTATTATGGCGGGATGAGGTGTATTCCGACTCTGATGGCGCTTTGTTATGCCCGCGCGATACTGATGGGGATGAGGCGAGAAGCTGGCTCCACGAGAGCGGATCAAAGCGGAGAATGAGTTCGTCATTGCGCTTCGTCGACTCCGGCTCCTTTTTGATGTACTTGAACGGGAACTCCAGATCTCTCGGTCTCTTCAAGGAGCTACCATAGAATGAGAGCGAGCACTGGCGTGTTTCTTTGTCACGCCAGATCTTGAGGTGCTGGTACGTTGCATCGCCGATCTTGCTTGACTTCTCGGAGGTGATTTTGTTAATGGCGAATGCGCCAAGAAAATGTTTGTTGCGCACGGCGGACTGAAAGTCGGTGAAGTCGGCGATGTTGGAGAAGACGTAGCGCGGGATGTTGGATTCGAGGTCAACCTGCTTTCCTTTGAAGTACAAGGTGTGGTTGCTTTCGGGGATGCCTTTGAAGGTCACCTCTAAAGCGGAATGGTTTCCACTGTTCCAAGTGTACGGGTAACAACGCTGTGTCGGCCCAAGCTTGACTGTGGGAGCGGTTAGATGGCTGGAAAGTAATGGGATTCAATACACTTACTTCGATGCTTTACCCGCTCTTCATTCTTCTCATTGATAATGACGAGTTCGCGGCCGGGAGTAGTTGGTGACGTGGATGGCCGCCCTGCAGGCTTGCGCTTAAGCTCAATTTTCTTCGAGCCAAACAGTCTGTCTGTAGTTAGGAAATAGTTCGGAGCAGAGAAGGGGTAGAACTTACATCTCAGCCACGACATAATCCAATGCCGGCTGTGGCAGAATCAGCTCGGGGCAGGGAGGCGGTGGTGACGCGACGCTAGATAGGCGGCTGGATGGCGGAGGGACAGGGCTGCTACGGGGACTGATAGAGCTCCTGATGGTGTCAGTCGCCGAGAGCTCGGGGCTGTTCTGTGGGCTCGGGCCAAAGGACGATGGAGGCCGAGGCGGGGACAGAGTCTGGTTGTCGTGATAGAATCCAGCCCGTTCCAGGCTTCTGCTGGAAGGGCTCACAGGGGTCGTCACGTATTGATATTTATTGTTGATTATTGTGCTGTCTGTGGGTAAGTTTGGGATTTGAAGGCCGCCAAAGGTTGGTGAAACGGGATAGCTCGTTCCGGCGACGGTTCCCCGCCGTTGGTCAGTTGCCACTACTTCTTCGGCCTTTGGTTCTGCTAAGCCATTATTCGGCGTTGTAGTTTTGTGCCTGTAAGTGGTCAGATAGATGGACGAATAAAATAATGAGGGTCTTACACTAGGTATTGGACGGATCGATCTGTCAGCTCCCCCCTATGGGCCTGGAGTGCACTCTTGAGATGAATGTACTCTTTCGAGTACGGAAGCCTAGCAGTTCTCCATAACGCCTCTGGCGACTTCTTGTTTGACAATATGGACTTGTTCTCTTCAAGAAATTCTTGGCACCGGGAGAGGGTGTTGTAAATGGAACGAAAATCATAGTCGTCCACCCCTACTCGCTCAAAGGAGTCTCGGCTCCTTTCCAAGTTCTGCGCGAAGCGGTGGATCTCGTAGATGAGGTCATGCAGTTGCGTCGCCGAGTTGGTGTATTTGTGGAAGAAGGCATCGTATACGACCTTGACCTGGACGGCCGCATCGATCAGGTCGTTGATGGAGAAGCCTGGGAGGGCCATCTCTGGGAGGGCACGAGGCCTCCGTTTTTTTTCAGTTATCAGAAGTTGACAAGGTCAAAGAGCATAAGCCGATAACGCAGTCGCGTGCACGGCATCATGACGACTCTCCGAACCGCATAGAGTACATGCGGCTCGAGGGTGATCACGAGTAAGTGAGTGGAGTTATATGGTGACTGGAATAAGTTCTGGAAAATATGAGATGGAAGGCCGAAATGGATATTTATCCTCGTAGTGCCATGGGGGTGGAAACTTGGAAGGTGAGGGGGGTTGAGTGGGCGGCTGGGTGGGGGAAGGGAAGGGAACGGAAGTGTGGGATGTGGGGGGTGGTGGTGGTGAGTGTCTGAGAGGCGCATGGCAAGGGAGCTAAAGAGGAGGGATAGGTAACAAAGTACTATACTGCCCGCCTGCCCACGCCCAGCCAGTAGCAGAGTTAGGGCAATCGCGGACGGAGGAGTGTCCTCCAAATTCTCCGCTGGTACCCTTTACCCTACACTTGGCAAAGGACGGGTCATCACATCAGATGGCGGCTATGGCGCGCAACAGGGGCCCGAGCACAGCGTTGCAGACACGCAGGCAGGTAGGCAATGATTCTGGGAATGGGAACTTGCGACTCGACGGACGCGGCCATGGTGGCGGGACCTACCTTAGAGCAGGTGGTGGTGCAGGATAGTGCAGGACAGCACTGTGGGCAGGGTGGTCTGTCCCGGGGAGTCTCATGGAAGAAGCCTGTCTGTCTCACAAAGAGGGACTGTCAAGTGGCCTCGGGAATCGGGAAGTCTGGGTGATCGTCAGATCGGCATAACATGGAGTTGAAGGGTGGGAGATGGGAGGGTAGGGGGGAGGCGATATACTCTGTATACTCATGTAGGGGTAGAGTCCTTTGCCCTGCCGAATTCCCTACCTTCCCTCGGTCTGGGTGGGTGGGTGTGTTGGAAGTTGGGAAGGGGAAGTCTTGCAGTAGCTTAGACAACAAGGAGTGAGTGGTGGTGGTCTTGCCTCGTACACTAAGTACTCCGTATGTGGTGTATATGCAGTACTGTGAATACGGCGTAGTATTCAGCACTAGGGTTGTGGCTGAGGGAGACTATTGGGAGATTATTGGGAGTGCTGCAATGGTAAAGTGGTAGAGTGGTAGTGAGTGAGTGGTAAAATGAGAAGCAACACAGTACCTTGCTCCAGCATAACGACAGCCAGCACTTTCAGGGTCTGCCAAGGAAGTGAGAATGGACCTATCACATCAAGATGCGGCTAGAACGTGGGTGGATGCTGTGTCGTGAGTGGATTTAAGCTTTGGCAGGAGCGGCACGAGCGGGCAGGGGTCGGGTCGCTCTTACTGGTTCTCGTTAAAGGGTTAGGGGTTGGGAGTTGACAGTATAAGTATCCAACACGCAAATTTTGTATGTAAAGGTACTTTTAATTCTCATTTTCTGACGTCTCATCTCTTCCGTCGCCTACCCTCGTCCGTCCTCATCTGTCCCCATCTGCACACCGAAAACATGGATATCTTGTCAAAGATACAAAGCCTTCCTACGCATTCATCACAGAACTATAAGTACTGCCATCCCTACTCTCCATGTACTCCCTATGCACTATCGACAAAGAGGACACCACTCCGACGACTCAGCCGCCTCTTTGCACTTTCTATCCACTCTATATCAAGCCATCTCCTTTGGGAATTGAGGCTTAGCTACCCATACTAGCTATCATCCTAGCCTTCCCAGCCATTTCAACCACCATAGGGAGTATTCTACCCTCTTTACAGCACTGTACAGTACAGTTCATTTCCTTTCCTCCCCCTCCAACAGACCGGTCAGTGGAAGTTACGTACTCCTCTTGTTATATCACTCACTTGGCTTGTTTTCCTGGCACTCTCCTCGCATTACTCACCTTGGCAAGGCGTTCATGGACATCTGCTGAAGTACACCGCGGAAGTACGTGCGCTATTGGGCTCAGCCATCCAAGACCACCACCCACCAAGATCATTCTCCCAGGCCACCCTCTTCCTCATCCCGTCCGTTGTCCTATACTTCTCTCGACACCACACCCTCTGTTCCCAGCCTCGTCGTGCCGCCCCTCAACTTGATGATTTGACGCCCCAGACATCTGTTATGACCAGTCTAGAGCGCAGCGCCAAGCCCAAGGCTCCGTGAACATATTTCCCCCCACACGTGCTCTCGTCCCATGGCCTCATATTATCTGCCTCATGTCCACCTTTTTTTCTCGCTGTTCATCTCTATAATGTAGCCTACTAGGCATCTAACTCCCAACTCCATCTTCCCAATGCGTGTCTGGATCAATCCCACCGACGTTGGCCGGCACCACGAGGTGAGTGAATCCGCCGCTAGGCGTCTAACACGCGAACGCGCCTCTGACAATTTTTAGACCAACGACGACAAGAGAGAGCAGATCTGCCGTGATATCGATAACAATGGTTTTGACTGGCAGATTTGGGCCGTAGCCGCCTCGGGTTTCTTCACCGACTCCTACAACCTCTTCGCCACAAATGTTATTCTGCCGTGTCTAGCCTTTGTATACTGGCCCAATGATGATACGGGCAGGGAATCAAAGATCAACATCGTCACTTTAGTTGGCTCGTGCCTCGGGCAACTCATCTTTGGGTTCCTCGCCGATAGATATGGGCGTAGGAAATTGTACGGCTTCGAGCTGATTGTCGTCATCTTCGGCACCCTGGGCGTCGCGCAGAGCTCGGCGGGGTACAATCACTCCATGTCCATCCTTTCATGGATGATGTTCTGGCGGTTTTTTGTCGGATTGGGCATAGGGGCTGAGTACCCCCTGAGCGCCGTCATCACTGCAGAGTATGTCCCTTGGAGATCTCCAACTTCCCACCTCAACCTCAAAGAAGCAAATACATTCAAAATTCACCTACAGATCATACTAACTTCACTAGATTTGCCGCCAAGCAATCCCGTGCCCGCATGATGGCCGCAGTCTTCATCATGCAGCCCATCGGCCAACTCATGGCCTCCCTCGTTGGTCTCATCGTCCTCCTTACCGTCGGCCGCAACGGCGGCCTGCATAACATGCAAGACGACGACGAAGCCGCCAAAAAGATCGTCGACAGCATCTGGCGCTGGGTCATCGGCGTTGGCGCCATCCCCGCCCTAATCGCCATCGGCTTCCGTCTCACCATCCCCGAATCCCCCCGCTACACCCTCGACGTCGACCAAGACGGCGCCCGTGCCCTGCGCGACACGGAGCAATACCTCCGCCAGCCCGGCGCCTCCGTCCCCACCACCGACGACACCCGTCCTAACGGCCTCGACCTCGAAGACGGCGCCGACGGCCTCCGCCCCCTCCCCCGCGCCCACTACGACGACGACGCCGCCTCCGCCCTCTCAGACGATAGCATGGAAATCACCGACGTGGGAGGCGGCAACGCCAACAACCCCGCGCGGCACAGCGCCCACGCCCCCGCCCTAACAGACGACGACGACTACGACGCTCTCTCCACCTCCACCACAAATCCCACGCAACCCGACCCCTTCTCCCTCGCCGAACTCAAACGCTACTTCTGGACCGAAGGCAACTACCGCACCCTCGCCGGCACAGCCCTAACCTGGTTCCTCCTCGATCTCGCTTTCTACGGCCTCGGGATCAACAATCCCCGCACCATTGCGCGTCTCTGGTCTTCGCGCCGCGTGGCGAGCGAGACGGAATTCGTGCCTGCGTGGGCGAATCCGGCAGATGCGGGGGTGGGGATTTATGAGACGCTTAGGTTGGATGGGGTGAGGGCGATTATTACAGATGCGGCGGGGAGTTTGGTTGGGAGCGCGATATTGATCAAGGCGATTAATTATCTGCCGAGACGGTCGTGGTTGGTTTGGAGTTTTGCGGGGATGGGAGTGCTGTTTGCGGTTATTGGGGGGAGTTATTTTAAGGCTGTGGATACGGATTTGCATGCGTTGACTATTACGCTTTATGTGTTGGTGCAGCTGTTGTTTAATCTTGGTGAGTCTCTCTCTCTCTCTCTCTCTCTCTCTGTTTCTCTCTTCCCCCTTTCCCCATTCCCCATTTCCCTCAAGAAGTCCCCACAACTAACACCCCTCCAGGCCCAAACACCCTAACCTTCATCCTCCCCGCCGAGCTCTTCCCCACCCGCTACCGCGCAACCTGCCACGGCATCTCCGCCTCCCTCGGCAAACTCGGCTCCATCATCGTCGTCGCCTTCCTCCCCTCTCTGCACCTCAACGCCCCGCACTCTCTCAAGCTAGGGTACCTCCTCATCGCCTTCGCGCCTCTGATGGGCATTGGAGCTTTAGTGACCTGGGCGTGGATACCGGAGGTGCAGGGGCCGAGGGGGAGTGGGAAGGTGGTGGATGGGAAGGGGAGGTGGGTGGTGCCGAGTTTGTCGTTGGAGGAGTTGGCGGTTGGACTTGGGGGACGGGGGGAGTTGAGGGGACGATTGGGGAGGAGGAGGAGGGAGAGGCTT
>JPJZ01000817.1:0-23699 GCA_000750815.1 Pseudogymnoascus sp. VKM F-4516 (FW-969) | reverse complement strand
GAGGTGGAGGGGGTTGATCCTAGTATGGTGGCGAGGTTGGGGAGAGGTGTTGTGGGGGTTAGTGAGATTAGGGCCAGTGGTGAGGAGGGGAGGTAGTAAGAGAGTTGCTGAGGATGGGAACCAGGGAAATGGGGAATGAAGGGATGGGAGCACGAGAGGAAAGGAACGGATGTGTATATATGTATGTACGATATACTGTATTTTTTGTATACTAGACATAACAACCCCATCAATCCATGCACCCCTAGATCAAAACCAATCCTTCCTGCCATTCACCAATCGCCCCCAAAAACCGCCCAGCAATGCATCCCCGCGCCGCAACGAAGAAGACCAAAAAACCCTTCCAACAGCCAAAGTCTGCACCACTACGCCTACCTCCTTGCACCGGTTTCCTCCACCCCCCCATTTGCAGTCTCTCCCCGGCCCATGAACAGTCACCACCTCGGCAGCTCACTGCACCTCTCCTCAACCGAACAACCTACCAAGCAGAATGCCCACCATCCATCCTCAAATCCGCCCCCGTCATAAACGAACTAGCATCACTAAGCAAGAAAACCGCAGCGCCCCTATACTGCTCCGGGGTACTCAGCCGGCCCAGCATATTCTGCGAGGGCCAATCGGTCTCGCGCTCGGGGTAGCGCTCGAACAGCTCAGTCACCATCTGCGTGACGATGTAGCCGGGCGACAGGCTGTTGACGCGGATATTGTGCATCCCCCATTCGGAAGCGAGGTTGCGGGCGAGCTGGAGGACGGCGGCTTTGGAGGCGTTGTAGGCGGGGCAGATGAGACCCTGGGGGGAAGTTAGTTGTCAATTAAGTGAGCGGTATGAGAAGGGATGAGAGGGAAGGGAAAGGACTCACCCTGTTTGCAACAGTCCCACTCATACTCCCAATCAACACAATCGAACCCCCTTTGCCAGAGGATATCATATGCCTAGCCACAGCCTGCGCCGTCATGAATACCCCCGTGACATTAATCTCGAACATACGACTGCCATTCGTCAGCACCACCTCCCACCAAAATGGACGAGCAAACACTCACTTAGCATCCTCAGCCGCATAGTCAATCGCCGGCGTCTCCTGCTGTATCCCCGCCGCAGCAATCAACCCATCAATCCCGCCCTCCCTCTTCGCAATCCCATCCACAACCTGCTTGAGCACCTCCACATCCCTAACATCGACGCGAGCGTACTCGAGCCGCGTCCCCAGCGCCTCGGCCTTCTCCTGCACGCGCGCGAATTCGGGGCTGGGAGAGGCGAGCCGGTCGAGCGCGTAGACTGTGGCGCCGGCTTCGAGGAGGGCTTCGGCTTGGACGAGGCCGAGGCCGCGGCCGGCGCCGGAGACTATGACGGTCTTGCCGGAGAGGGAGAACTCGGGTAGGACGGTTGGGTTGGCGGGGGTGCTTGCCGTGGCCCCCGGCGCAGCTGTTGTGGAACTGGATCGGGTAGTGGTGGAAGAAGTAGCTGTGAGACCGGAACGGAAAGAGGTAGATATGAGACTAGAAGGGGAAGTTGCAGTTCCCGTGCCAGCAAGGACAAGGACGCCTTTAGGCAGGGCCCCGTGGTGTCTGGTGGGCGCGCAGCTGAAGGCGCGGAGGGGGGGTCGCACAGCAGTAGCAGCGCGGGCGAGGGGACGCGCGCCGAGCCGGGTTAAGGTGCGTGGAAGGGCGAGCATTGCGGCGCGGGGTGGCAAGGGCTAAGCTGGGCTGGGTTCGTGCGAGGGGATGGGAGTTTGGGGGGTCTCGAGGCTGGAGGGCGGCAGCGTCGTACGAGCTTTTTTGTGCGCGTTTTGGTGCGTGTATGTGTGAGTGTGAGGGTTTAGGTTTTGTGTATCACGACGGAGGAGTGGGAGAGGAGGAGGAGGAAGGGTAGCCGCTGGCTTTCTGGCTGGCGGCTGGGGCGTTGGTCGTGGCCTTGGAGAAAGTGGAGGTGGGTTTTTTCGTGGAGCTCTCTAATGGGGTTGTGGTGGACGTGTGGAGGTCTCGGTGGGCGCGTGGTTGGGGGCCGCGGGGATGTTGGAGCCAACGATAGCTAGAGCTATGCAACGAGTCACTTGGCCATACGCAGTACATACTTCCTATACGGCATTAGCAGGTATGATTAGTAGAGTCGTTGCACAGTCATGGCGCCAGTTGTACTTAGCCGGCAAGTCACTGGTGTGAGTTTGAGTGTGTATATGTATGTATGGAGGCACGAACCCAATGCAAGCTGCAGAATCACTTCCAATGGCGCTATCGGCGGCACATTCCCCCAGCTCTAGAACCGGCAAACCGTAGAAATCCCGTGGTCGGCGGGTATGGGCGGCTGGTTGGTGCCAGCAATGTCTTTCTGTTGGCTGTCACTGTTGGTTATCTCTATTTTTGAGGCTGTTGGGCGTCCTTGTTGGCATCGGAGTACTGGGAATATCAGCGACTGCAGCATCTGTGGCTTATTCCGGCTGTTTGGTCACTTTTGCCTCTGCTGTCGTCACTTCCCTATCGCTAAGGCGGTTAGAAGGTATAGCTACTCCAGCGTAGTAATATTAGAAGTAATATACCCGTGTACCCATTGTACCCCTCATACCCCGCAGTACTTACGATTAGAGTCACTCTATCTGTTGCCGTCGGTTGTTGTCACGTTGTTGGGTACATGAGTAATGATGCAAGTATTAAACGGCTTGAGACCATTCTGCTATTGGTTTATATTGCCATATTGGCGGAATAAATACTAACAAATAGCTAAAATAAATAAATAAATATTATAGCTCTTTTATTATTGGCCCTGACAAACAGCTACTCGTATTTGTATTTATTTGGAGTACTGTGCTCCGTATTCAAGTATCATTTTTCCATCATCGTCCCCTCAAACGGGAAGCCCAAAGCGGCAATCCGGGAAAATCGGTAAATGTCAGGTGGGGAAAGAGCGGGTCGGCTTATTAGTGCTAAACTCTGAAGTGGGTCCTGTCAGAAGTGACCCCACTTGTTCGCATTCATGTCACATGATCGTGTAAATTGTTCCTTCCATCTTCTCCCTTTTATATGGAGGATTCAGTTCCTCTTAGGATTAAAAAAAGCATTCGCAGCTCATTGGTATAGAGTCTGCCGTACGCCAACTCATAACCCAGTGGTCACCAGCTAGTCAGCTCACTATCCTCCACAGCCCTGGAAACGTCTCTTCTTAACCCTCCCTTCTCCCGCTCACTTAGTCCAAGTTCGGCCCCAAAGTCACTAGACTAAACCTCACCTCCCCCCCTTCCTTTTCTCTCTTCATAAAAGCTCGCGGACCCTTCTCCAGTGCTTCCTCACAAAGAGCATCCCCATCTATTGGACCCCGATCAAGCGGCCCCGTTCTGCTTCCATCTAACTCCCACAGCCTTCCCCCAGAAGCCACAAACGCCACATAATGAAGATCAATGTCATCCGTGGCAGGAGGCGCAACACTGTCGCCCTGTTGAGCCGAGGCTTGGTGTGCGGCTTCGAGGGCGGCAGAGTTGTAAAGGAGAGCTGCGCGCTCGGTGGGTGGGAGAGGGGTGGCGGCAGCGAAGAGCGTACCAAGGGTTGAGGATGGGTCTAGAGTTTGTCAGTTCGCGGTGTTTTTTCGTGTTTTAACAGGGTTTGGAAGAGGGACGCACCGATATAGTCCTTCGCACCACCATTTGCAGCTGCATGCAACAGCGCCATCAAGCCACATGCATTTCCAATGGTCTGGCGAAACCACATAACTGGCTCACCAGGGCCAGATCCTGTGTAGGCGTCGATGGTGCTGTCTTCAGCTACACGGAAGGCCTCATAAGTGTCGTTGGTGGGAAACACGAGGAGGAGGGCGTAGGCGGGGCGGGGAACGAAGGAGAGGAGGTCGGGGTCGTTGATGCTGTAAACGTCGTGGATGGCAAGGGTGGAGGAGAGACCAAGGGTATGCAGGAGAGAGGTCATGACTTCGGGGTTGCATTCTGGAGTTTGTTAGTAGATGTGGGGTGGAGGTGGTGAAAATGGGAGTGAGGGAGGGGAAGTGGTACCTAACGGGACGAAGAACTTCCTGGATGTCTTAGTGGGGGGTTCGCTGGTGGGAGGTGGGTCGGCCATTGTAGAGGTAGGATGCGTAAGTGATTGTGTGGTAGCTGGCGGAGTTTGATTGTTGATATCAGTCTTTCAAGACTATGAAATTGATGAGCTGTGTTGAGAACGGTGATATCTGAGGAAGGACGGCAAGGCTGTCAATTGCCAGCCTTGCAGGTGCATCGTAGGCAGCAAGCACACGTCAGGAACGTTTCGACTGGTGCAGCCGGAAAATGAATCCTCCGCGTCCTTTCCTACTAGAGGTGCTATGTATTACCATAACAATATACAACAATAGAATGGCTCAACCTATAATTTTCAAGTGATAATGACGTCGAGTACGAGCCTACTTTAAGAATCTGGGCAATCCTCCGTCCTAATTCCACGGGATGCCTCGCTTGGGTTAAAGACCCGATATTACAACACTGCAATGTCTGTTACACTGGAATCTGAGAAAGCCAGCTTCCATTTTCTTTCAGTCATGGTCAGGTTCCATGTCCGATCTACTCACAAAACCTTCGAACATCCTTACGAACCAGCGTACTGTGGCATCGAGAATCCGAATTGTCATATATCGGAATTTTGTTATGACTATTCTGTCATCCTCAGCTGGATTCTCGCAGTGTAAGGCCTTGCCTTCTATCTCTGACTGGAATGCCCTACTGTAAATTGTTGCGATTGTACCAAAACAACTGTTTCAGGTGGAGATTCAAACCAGATTTCTGAGAAATTCTGTCATACCAACCGTTACACAACCTCATTCCTAATTCATTCTTGACCTTTGATGTGAACATCTTGCCATAAGTAGCCTGTATTGATAGAGGGTTTCCCGGAGGACAATCACATTGCATTCTATCGAGCAAAGGGAGTACAGCTAGTGTTTCACTGTGACCAGTGGTTGCATCATCTCATAATCTTTGTTATCACGATACCCGATTCTGGAACCGTAATTTAGTATCAACGTCCAGATATGCGGCTCTGTATCTGCCTTCATTCCATTGGCAACTCCATTCTCTGATATGCTGTTGGTGGTCGCGGCAAGAACGGTTAAAATGGGCTGGCGTTCGAGTTCTGGTCTGCGGTGATGTCTACTGGAGCTGTTGGAAGGCGTAAGCAAGGGGTTGCTAGGGAGTAATAGCGACGGTAAGTAAGGGTGGCTAGAAACTGGAATGACGAATGTTTAACTAATGCAAATTAGGGGAGGTTCTGTGGATGCGAGATGAAAGGGATGCACTTATAGACCTACAGAGAAACTTGACATCCCTTGGCAGCTCCAATTAAGGGACTGAAGGAACAGGATATAATGGCCCTGAGAAGTGAAGAAGAAACAACTTTTGCGCATATCAGCAAGAAGAGTGAGCTCACGAGTGACTGATCGCTTCTATCTGTCTCTGTTGAATGGGCTACCAGAACTAGAAGCTAGGGGATTGAGCATCAACCGAGCAGAAAGAAGGCATTTGCAAACTATAAATTAACCATGCCCACTCCTGTGGCTACACCTGGAGAATCTCTCACCACACATACTACAATCACTACGCCGCCAATTAAAGACTAACTACCATCGGCCACAATGCAACTCGCCTCCGTACTCACTCTCGCCAGCATTCTCCTCTCCGCAACCGTGATAGCCAAGGAAGACTGCTACAAGGTCAGACACTTTGGATACAGCCGCTGGTGCACGTCGGGGAAGTGCAAAGACGGCTACAGCCCATTCAATAACCGGTTCTGCGACATGAAAACGGCTTGTTGCAACACCTACTGCTGCAAGGAGGTTCCTGGTAAATGAGCGGGTTGCGATAGATGAGCGGATATTGGTGAGTTGGAGCTATTTCTATGCTTTCTGGGTTAACTGCTAATTTGATATACTAGGATGAAGCAAGAACGCCATGGTTTAGCGGGGTAATAGGGGATTGATAAGAATGGCCGAGAGACATGCATATTTAGCAATAGCTTATGTGAGATAAAAGGGGTTTAAAACCAACTAAGCTCCCGTGACATGTGGGTTGCAAGAGCTATAACTCAGGTCCCATGCAAGGTTCAGGTGGGACGTTATAACGGCCACCTTGCGTCGTTTAATTTAATTTTGGTATTAAGAGCTCGCATTTGCATTCATTGATCCCAATAATATCTGGTGAAACTACCTTGCTTTCCAGCTTGATAATATGAGACTTTAAGAGAAAATGCATAGGTTGTTTTCTAGGGTTTAGTGAAGCGCATTGAGAAATGAGAAGTACTTATAGTCCCATATTTCCTTGTTCCTCTCCGTAGAATACTGCGTTCAGTCTTTCCACCAATTTCAGTCTTATAAATTTGCCATCCAACCTTGCGACAACACTCTCCCACATAAACATCCTCACTAGCGCTATCTCAATTGCCCCATTCCACTAAGACGCAACCCCATCGACCCATCCCAACCATGCGCCTCCCCACCCTTCTCTTCCTCACCACGGCCCTTATCTCCACGTCTCAAGCTGAGGAATGCTACGGGCTCCTTAACTACGGGACAACGGCAAACTGCGCATCGTGTGAAAAAGGGTACTATGCTTCATATAATGGGCCTTGCTATGTGGGGCATGAATGTTGTCATGCTACTTGCTGTCGATGATAGATGAGCGGACATGGAAAAGAGAAGGGGGAGTCAGAGGAGGTTCCTTGGAATGATTTGGTTTGGATTTGTGGGGTTGAAAGTGCAGTGCCGATTTTGGTGTAGTTGTGGGTGGATGATGGAAGTTCAGGGTTGAATTATGGAGTATAGGACGGTGTTGGTAAAAATTCCAACGTGCTGTTGAATTGTAGATCCTCCTCGTTCAGCAATGTGAGACCACGAGACAAGCATGGCGGACAAAATCACGAGGCCGAATGTTCAAACTTGAGATGCTTCCTCTTATGACATCCAATAAAATATGGCATGTGGATGGGTGGGCGAGCAGAAAATAAGGATAGCATACTGCTCCAAACGGAGTTGGTCTGCGGAAGGAGTAAAGCAGATCGATTTGAATATGATCTGTATATAATTACTGTATAATAAAATAAATAGATTGATATATTCGCGGTTTTAGAGACCTATCGTCTTATGCTAGATCGTGGTTTCTTGTCCAAGTATTCATATGACGAACTTTCCCAACCAAATATCCATTTGTGCATGTCTAGCATTCACTATGTACCAAAAGCACCCCCAGAGGCAACTATTGTATGTCGTTCGTTATCAGCTAACAGCTAACCCAGTAATGACCACCATTAACGCCACTAGGCACATCTCTGTATAACCTGCTTTAGCGCCTATAGCCGCATCCTCGAAAGGCAGTCCTTGGACATCAAACGTCACATGCTGCTTAACAGTCGAGTTGAGGCACTGCCCGTTTGCAAAATCAAGGCCAGTCAGGTCATCTGGTACATTAAAAAACATGTACTTCTTCGGATCCACGTCTTTGAAGCCCTTGGTATTATAAGGGAACTTATCATCCGAGTCCGTTGAGGAGGTGTTCCGGAGCCAGACGCACTGCACTTGGTTCGGGAACTCGCTGACGAGCGCAGGGTAATCGGACATAACGTCTGAGTTGCTTGTATCAGCGACTAAAACAAATTTCCGCTGTGGGAAAGTTTCAAAAACGCGCTGGAGCAGGAACTTTCGAATTGAGAGTGTTGCCGAAACGTCACTGAAATTCAGAGGACGCGTGTCGAAGGAGCCGAGAGGGTAAGTCTTGAAAATGTAGTCCATGTAATTTGCAGTGACTTGCTCAGGTGTGGTGGTAAGGTAGTGAAAATGTAAGTCTGGGACCGCAGATGCCCATTTGGCGTAGTGAGCCGGCATGTTTAACCAAGGTCTGAATGGGCGGGCGAAGGAGTTAAGCAAGCCTTCGGCGGGTTTGTAAATCTGAGTAACACGCAAGATGTCATCAATGTCTGAAATAACAGTGAAGCCGGTGGGGGGCACGAGGTAGCCCGTCGCATTTCCTCCTGTTGCATTCAGAGCATAGTAGTTGAAAACTTGAATTGAAGTCGTATCGTTACCAGCGAGGAGATGTGACCCATCAGTCCCAGTTGTGTTCTTCAGCGCAATGAATCGTGCGAAGTCGCCCTGGTCTGTGGTCTGTTCAGGAAATATGATTTCCTGGCTCCCCGCTCTGGCAGCAACGAGTCCTCCAGCTTGGCCTGACGGCTGTGCGACATCTGGTACTACTGTAAAGCTGATATTAACATTTTCTTCGGCAACAACGAATATCTCGGCCGTGAGGTTGCGCGCTTGCACCTGTTGGGATTCTGGGAGGTCTTTAATATCCGTTCCAATTAGAAATACGTTTGCGAGGTCGTTTAGTTTGCTTTCAGAGATGTTTGGTTGTTTATAGACGTTTCCGTGGACGAGGAGTGACCATCCATCCTCTGTCCAATTTGCGTAACCGCTAGGGGCACATGAGCTGATGATTATAGTACTAGCGCTCTGAGGGAAACTTGCGGTATATTCAGCACCTTTGTTGGTTGCGTGTCTAAGTCGCCTTTTGAGATGTCAAGCTTGCTTAAGACTGCCTCGCCAGTTGGGAGATCCTGGAAGAAATTTGGGACCCCGCTGGCTACATAGCTTGGAATGTTGCCTAGGTCGGAAAAAACGCCGTCGAGATAGGAGCCAGGATTGAAGTCGCGCCTGTTAACGGGCGTTGGAGTGCGATCGACGAGTGTTGGCGGGGAAGTAATCATGGGATGTGCCGGATCGACAGGGCCTTGGGCCGGCGCTGCGATGCATCCGAGGTAGAAGGAGAAGAGGAGGAGGGCTTGAAGATTTGAAGAGCGCATTGTCATAGACATTACGAGTGTATTATCACCAATAATGCGTGGTATTGAGGACGAAGGGGGTAATTGAGAAGTTGAAGATGGCTACTTGGCCTAAGATTACTTGGCTCGGGGAACCTAATCTAGGAAGAATCGAGGCGATGACGCTATGGGCCAATCTAGCCAAGATGGTGGTCCCTGGGATGGTTCCTGGGCGCGCCTTGACACCTCGCTAGCCTGAAACAAGCAAATTTAAGCAAGGGACCGATGACGTAATGCATGGTACATGGTACCTGAGCTGCAGTCTCACGTGATGGATAGCAAAGGATATACAGGATATTTGATATCCATGTTATCCTAAGCTGTTTGAGAATAGAAGGGTAGGTGTTGCATGAGTGTCGACCTACAAACATGGAAACTACTGCACTCATTATCGCCGTATATTTGTACCTCTTCTACCGTGTTGTAAATCTTCAGAAACAGACAACTTACCTCTTACAAAACATCTCGCCTCAATCCATCCGCAGTTAGACGATAAGGATATGTCAGGAGCTGAAGTGGAATAAAGACGGGAAAAGGCTGCGGTGAGAGGAAAGAGCATTGCCAGTATATCAAATTACATTTCTCATGTAGCATCGTTTGCACACGAGATCATCTGTGAGAGGGCCAGAATATCCACGTCATCAGAGGAATGCAAACGTGAGTTTATAGAGTGACACAGGCAGAAATTCCGTTGGACAGAAAAGGTATCAAACTCAAATAACCCACGTTACCCCTCTTTGCGAGCTTGAGCTCGAGGGGGTGCTCAATGTATATAAATACAAAGTAAACCCCCTTGCGTCAATAAAAAGCACAAACCATTATAATATTTTTATCCATCCAGTAAGAAACATCCGATCCAAAATCCACCATGAAAACCCCCCTAGCGGCCTTCTTCACCTTCACGCTCCTTGCCACTGCCTCCGCTGTTTACAAATGTCTCGACTCAGCGCCGTACTTAAAATGCTGCAACGACCACCCGTTCGACTGCCAGATCTGTGTGCCACCCCGCCTGCTCCAACCAGCCCCTTTCCCCGCAGCTGCAGCTAACCGTCCTTTTCCCTCAATAGTACGCGACCCCAACCAAGACCCTTCAAAACCGCCAGGGGCATCATATCAGCCGGCTGATTTGGCAGCTTTTACGGCGGCCTGCGCGCGCCAGGGGGGAGCGTGGCCAGCATGCTGTTATGTAGACCCGAAGATAGTGGGGTGACCCCTTTCTTTCCGTGTAGCTAGGTGAAGCTCACTTTGCTGACCGGTGTAATAGTCGTCGTGTAATCGGGCGTTCAACTATCAGAATCCCAAGCGGAATCTTAATATCGCAAAGTCCGAAGCCCACTCACTTGCAAGGGGGCGTTTTGGTTGACCTATACATTTTCTAGCTGGGGTACTTTAGAGGGGTATATTACGGAAATCCCAGCGGGGTATGAGACACAAGCTCCAGAACAAAAAATTCGAAGGAAGAGGGATGAGCAGGCAGAAGAGGAGTAAAAACAAAGATTGATGACCGTGATGACTACTGACTGGGACGCTGGGGATGGCTATGCCAGGGGCCTACGATACTAAGAGGAAAGGGAAAAGCTTGGTTGGGTATCTTTATTAAATAAATATAAAGTTATAGCAATAAATCTTTTGACTGGAACCTTGCAATGCCCCAAATTCCTTCTCTGACTATATTGCTCAATGGGCGATCGCCGCGAATGCCATTGAAATGTCTCATATCTCAGCCGTAATATGCGGCAGTCCAATAACTGCCACGCAGTTCACATCACATGGGGTAGGGGGTTTAAATCCTTCAGCAATGTCTCCATTAAAATAGGAGGAATCCTCTCCCCACCCATCACAGATCAAGTCCTTCATCATCGCTTCATCTCTGCCATTACTGATCTAGCCAACTGCACTGCTTCGCATACCACGCAAGATACCTTATCTACAGGCATGCATCTAAAAACTACCTTCTTCATCACCTCCTTATTTGTATCTACCTCCATTGCTGCTGGATGCAGTGCAATTTTCAACCATGGGAAGCCCGACTCCTACCAGGGCTGCGGACGACGGATATTTCGGCCGACGAGTGACCTGCGCGATATTGAGACGAGCTGTTGCGCGGGTTTCTGCTTCCTTCCAGTGAAAAGGGAGCTGGTCGAATAACTACACAGTGAGGTAAGTTGACTCCATTTTGTTCGTGGATATTTAGCTTACGCGGTTTCCGAGGGTGAAGAAAACAGTTGTGGGCCTCACGTCGATTTGGCATGACTGGCTCTAATCTCTAGTGGGTTAGGGGACTTCTATGTTATTGAGTACCACGCAGAAAAGATATAGTGATAACTGTAATAACTGTGAATTTCAGAAGCCCGTTTGAATGCCGTGTAATATCTCTTCTCGGATTTGTCCTATCGTTCAGGATTCAGATTCGCTGTAAAGTGCGATCTACACCTGTATTCATGCAGTCCTACCTCGCCACTTCGAAAATGTGAGACCCCCAAAGTCATGATAGGATGCTGTGTATGCCAAGTGGTTTTATTATCATTCTCGTCTCTCCGAAGCCCCAAGAAAATCTCCTTTGGCCAAGCACTATTAGAGACAATTCGGTTCGACCACTGCCGTTCCTCCTTGGCAATGCTCCAACTGTTGGTCAAGCGCTCTACATTGCCATGTTCAGCATCCTGACACGTATTCTGTGTTGCGTGAACTATAAGGCATTCCAGCCGAGTGCGTGGTACACAGGCTCCTATCACGAGATTTTTTCATACGTGATGTATCGCACTGGAGAGATAGCATATATCATCTTGCCTCTTATTTTCCTGTTTGCCTCGCGCAACAACATTTTACAATGGTTGACTAACTGGTCACACTCGACTTATCTGGTGCTTCATCGTTGGGTTGCTCGAGTCTTCGGCCTGCTAGCAATACTTCACTCTATCCTGGCTCTTATTTTATACAAGAAGGAGGGTATTTACGAAATGGAAGCCATGAAATTTTATTGGCAGTGGGGGTTAGCTGCTACTATGATGACTGTTGTCTTCGCTTTTTTCAGTCGCCTCCCTTTCCGAAAATTCTTCTATGAGATTTAGTTGATAACTCATATTTTGCTTTCTGTTATCTTGATTGTTGGTTGCTGGTATTATGCGTACGATTTATATGCATTCCTTGGCGGAGTTTTCTATTTCCTTTGTGCGGCGTCTGCTGTATGGCTCTTTGACAGATCGGCGAGAGTTGCGCGCCTTCTCATGATGGGACTACAGAGCTAGGTGCTGACTATGTTCGCATAGATGTTCCGGCAGTTCGCTGCGGCTTGGATGCCGGGAAGCACGTCTACGTCTACTTTCCAACGCTCTGGCCACTGTGGTTCTGGGAGAATCATCTATTCTTAGTCTTGCTAACTCACTTGTTATTAGGGCCTCGGACCAAACGACGACACAGCGATAGGCAGTCCTCGGGAGATGCGCCGCACGACATTGAGAAGGAAGACGGAGTCAAGTCCAAAGTCCGAACAGTGCAACAGTATCCTGGAGCCGGCTTGACAATGTACATCAGAAAGGTAACGGGCATGACTAAACAACTGCGGGCAAATAACAACCTGCTCACTTTCGTGAAAGGCCCTTATCCGAACAACTCAAGCACGGCGATTCTTCGCTGCGATCGAATCTTGCTTATTTGCGGGGGTATTGGTATCACAGGTCTCCTCCCGTTTGCCCATAATCACTGGAATGTGAAGCTGGCTTGGAGTCTCAAGGAATCAGCCAAATGCGTGCAGGATGATTTGGGGCCGGCTCTCGCTGGAATTGCAGACAAGGAGATTAGAATTGGCTCGAGGCTTGACGTTGAGCAGCTTATTGCCGAGGAAGCTGCCGCTGGGTGGGAAAGAGTTGGTGTGGTGGCTTGTGGGCCAGGTGGTCTATGTGACGAGGTCAGGGCTGCCGTTATCGCAGCTGCCAAAACTCACAAGACTGAGTTTGAGCTAGAGATTGAGTCATATTCGTGGAAAAGACTGCATTTTTGAGGAGCCTTTCTGGAGAAACGGCTGGTTCCGGTGGTTGATTTGGAGTCGAACCTCTAATAGACTTGGTCAATCATGACGTGCTAAACAGTTTGATGGAAGAATGATGATACCTTTTGGTATAGATTCTTACACTTCTTGTACGTATCCCTGCTATTAGTTGCATAATAGTGTTGCCTTGAAAAGCAGCTGAGAATGTTTCTTATTATATATCATTCTTCGTCGTCCTTACCTATCCATCTCTCGCAATTTAAAATAGCGTTGTTCATCATAATATGCTTTGACGCTGTTATCAGAGGGTCGTCCTATGATCTTGTGGTCGAAGAGAGCGGAACTGAGCAACTATGTAGTTTAAAAGGTGAGATTCACAAGTACGTCTCGAAGTCTATGCTTCGCAATTCGCTACCTTTGCAGGATGGAATGGCTCTTTGTAAAGCACGGGAGAGATGCGGACATTTGTGTGTGCATCCAGATGAGGTCTCACTCTGCCACTCTGCCACTCTGGGCCCTCCAACCCTACTATCCGAAAGAAGCAACCACCGAGTGGAACGGAGGAGGTCCGAGTGGCTCGACGCTGCTGTAGTGGAAGATCATTTGTGCGGCTTCGTGTACCCTGTCAACTAGTCTACATAGGGTCACGACATTGAAGTTTCGGTCGAAATATGGAGAAGCGTAGTGGATGCCCAATTACAATACGTTCTCATAATTGCCTTCGCGTTTACCGACTAAGTGAGCGCAATTGAGAGAGTTTGCGCTCGCAGCAAATGGACTAGCACATTCTCCAGAGTCCAGACGCCGACCAACAGGGGTAGAACTAATTTCTTTCTGTAAATACTTGTATATCCGGAAATCCGTTTGATGAATAAACGCTGAACACGCATGCGTTTGTTCATCTTGTAGAGAATCTCTCTCGTAGAGAATATCGCACTAAACTGTACCAAGGGGAGGTTTTATACCTTTGCTCTACACCATGACATCCGAAGTGGATCGCAAAAATAATTCAGCAGACCCGTTGACACCAGACTTTGAGGCGGATGCTGCTGCAGAGAAGCACCAGACGCTCAATATAACCACGATACCGGGCAGTAATGATGAAGAATTCACCGCGAATTCTCAATATGGTGTCTTGGCTGCTGAAGCAATGACGACCGTCTGGAGTAAAAGAGATTTGATCATTGCTTTTGTGCTGTAAGTGCACTTGCTCAAAATCTTAGATGGTGTGGCTAATACCTCCCTAGCCTCTGGCTCATTCAAGCTGTGAATTACATGCAGTCTACTGCAACAGCTGCCTTTACCCCGTTCGTCACGAGCGCTTTTGCCGCCCATTCGTTGACTGCTACAACAAGTGTTGTTTCTAGCGTTATTGCTGGCGGCACCTCCTTGGGTGTTGCCAAGGTTATGGATATTTGGGGACGGCCCCAGGCGTTTACCGTTATGCTGGTGTTGATGGAAATCGGCCTCATCATGATGGCCAAGTGCGAAAACGTTCAGACATATGCTGCAGCACAAGTATTCTACACCGTCGGGTACGTTGATTATGACGCCCGTGGCTTGATTCCACATGTTTGACGTGGCTCTAGATACAACGGATTGTCATTCACTTCGACAGTGTTCATTGCCGACATGTCTCAACTGAAAAACAGAGCTTTCGCTATTGCTTACTTGTCCTCGCCATCAGTCATAACTCCTTGGATCGGCGGTTACCTATCGCAATCGATGCTAGACCATGTGGGATTCCGTTGGGGTTATGGAATCTGGGCATTTGTTTCTCTGGTCCCCACAATACCCCTTCTCTTCATTTATACTTACAACTACCGCAAAGCAAAATTGTCCGGTGTAGCACCAAGGCGTGAGAGCGGTCGAACAACTTTTCAATCCCTCTATTATTATGCTGTGGAGTTCGATCTGATCGGCATAATCCTCTTTGCAGGTGGCGTTGCCCTTTTTCTGTTGCCATTCAATCTCTACTCGTTTCAGACACTCGGATGGCGTTCACCTATGATCATCTGTATGCTGGTCTTCGGTCTGGTGACATTGGTAGTCTTCGGTATTTGGGAGAGGTGGTTTGCGCCAAAGCAATATATGCCCTTCTCAACCCTCACGGATAGAACAGTCCTCGGAGCTTGCTGCTTGTCTGGTATACTCTTCGTTGCTTTCTACATTTGGTATAGCTTCTTCTATTCCTTCCTCCTTGTGGTCGACAATCTCGATGTCACGAAAGCAACATACGTTGTCAACGTCAACAGCTGCCTTGGCTCCTTCGCTGCTCTCTTGGTGGGCGCATATGTTCGATGGAATGGCCGCTTCAAGAAATCGGTCCTGTTTGTGGGAGTTCCAGGCTTGGTGCTATCTATAGCACTCATGATTGCCTTTCGCAATCCCGGCCAGGTTGGACTCATTATCATGTGCATAGTTTTCTATGCCTTGGCCTCATCAATTGTTATCATTGGAGACGAAATGGCCGTGTTGGCTGCGTGTACACACGCACATATCGCCACAGTCATTGCCATGCTGAGTGTGTTCGCGAGTATTGGAGGAGCTATTGGCTCCTCAATCGCAACAGCCATCTGGACTGGTGTCTTTCCCGTCAGACTTGCTATGTATCTTCCAGCCGAGAACCAAGCTGACGTTCTAACCATTTACGCGGACATCAGCACGCAGCTTTCTTTCCCGGTTAGATCTGCAGCAAGAGAGGCCATCAACCACGCCTACGCAGACTCACAGAGATACATGCTCATCGCTGGTGCATGTATCCAAGCATTAGGTATAGTTGCAGTTTTTTTCTGGAGGGATCTGAACGTGAAGGACTTCAAGCAAGTCAAGGGAACGGTTTTCTAGACTTCCGCCTACTCTACTATATTGGGATTTTTGACCTTTTCTCTGTCGAAAGGGACAATTGCAATTACATGGATGAGATTCTGCTGTGCGGGTGACATTGGTGCAGTATACACGCACTAAAATGAATCAGAGATAGATCCAAGATGAGAAATCTGCTGCCTGTCGAAATATAGAGAAGTAGAACTCGTCGAGTCACTCGTTTTGAGCACAGGCCCTGTATGATGACCCCTACCTACCACTACTAGTCTCCCTCGTTCACTCGGTGAATCCGGCCTGCGCGCTGGCGCCTCGGGCCGCTCCTTGTGACGGGTTGCACCCGTAGTTATGCTTGACGCTGATGCGTCCACGCTATCGGCTGACGAGGTGTTATACTCAGTGCCACTGCCACTAGCGGCCGCAGCACTGTCTTTTCTCTGAGGAAGGAACCTCTATTCCTTTCTCCTCTCCTTAGTTAATTCTTCTTGCAATACAAACAAACTTTTGCACTGCACACTTTGCACTCGCCCCGTGACAGTAGTAATCGGGTTGAATCATGTGAAAGCAATTCCGTCGCAATTACAGTAAGGCGAGTTGGGTACAAGATGATATAATGATTCGAGCACGAAGCTCACACTATGGAAACTACAGACTATATACTAAGGAGATTCCATCTGCTAGCCGGTCTAGCACGTCGCCTTGCTCGCTCTGCTATCCATAGACACTCTATACACAGTGAGTTAGACTCGACTTTCATTCTTATGTTTGGAGCTTACTTGACAGAGAGTCGACAGACGACGTGTACAGTACCGTACAGTGCCTGCCGTTTCTCAGTCACCTTTGGTACAACGCCGCTATACAGTGGGTAGATAGCTCTTAGATAGAAGCTTCGTGCTCGACTCTATAAGAATATGCTTCCCAACACTTGCATACCACTAGATAACATATAACCTCTTTTCCACACGCACACCCTTACAATTTCATCCCTGTGCCTTCTCCCTGCTATCATCCGAATGCACCTCACCACCATGCGTCCATTATCCAATTGAGCCCCCGTCTGCGGTGGGATCATTCCTCCTAAACCGTAGAAGCTGTCTAATGTATAGAGGGTGTAGTTATGGTAGATCAGGTATGGTTGTGCTTGTAATTGTGTAATGGAGGGGCGGGTGGGGAGGTGTTGTAAAAGCAGCACGAGAGCGCAGACCAACGTCGCCGCCGCCGCCTCCGCTTCCATGGCCGTTGCGCATCATACTACAGAATGCGCGTTAACAGTAGGTGTGACTTGGCTTCGCAGCTCAGATAATGGAGTCCGAGACGTTGACATTGCATGTGCTGACTTATGATGTGATGCGGGATTGAATAAAATCAACAAGGTCTTTCACCATATCCGACCTCCAGATTCTTAATATTCTACAAACATGCACCAATACATCTATAGATTACAGGGACAGAAAGCGCAGGATTGGAAAACGGCCGAGAGGTGTTCGATCATCAATATCCATGTGCGGAATTAATACGGAGTCCAATAATGCAGAAAGAGGATGTTGGAAAGATCCAACAGCTCCTTCAGGGCACTTGCAAGGGTAAGCAAGCAAAGGTGGGCCTTAACATGGTCTTCCAACCGAAGCCATGTACTTAACTGCACAACCTGTATATAAAAGGTACTTTAGTAGAAGTTAATATCCATGTCAATTTAGTAAATGCTACCTGCGGAAATCATGCATACTATTGTTCTCTACTTATTGCATCTTACTTACTCTGGGTGCAGAGCTCGCTCGGCTGCATTTTTAATTTAAGCTCTCGTTGGTCTGTACGAAATTGTCCGTTGTAACTTGCCTCCATTCTCTTATAACCTCCCCATCCCTTCCACCCCGCCATCACTCCTTTCCAACCACCGCCACCATGCATTTCTTCGCCCACACCTTTGCCGCTCTCAATCTCGCAGCTCTGACCCTTGCTGCCGCCCATTCCCCTGCCTCGCCCGCCCTCGCCGAGCGAACAAGTCCCGATCTCAGTCTCACTGGCACCGATGCTGTACCCCCGTTCAGCCTCCCGACCCTAATCTCCAAAGATAAATTCAAAGCCGACTCGCAAAGTATTGAAGCTATCCGTGCCACCCTTGCCCTCTACCCGCTCGCCATTGATGGCAAGAACTTCGATGCCCTCTCCCGCATCTTCACGAAAGACGCAGTCGCAAACTACAGTGCACCATTGAACGTCTTAACCTCACTATCAACAATCCAATCGACCTTGAAATCCAACCTGAATCCCGTGACCACGCAACATTCCTACGGGACCCAGCTGATCGATATTATATCGCCTGACTCAGCTTTCTCGGTGACATACTACACGGCCACTCATTTTGGGAGGGGGTTGTTGTTCACGGGGCAGACGGCGACGGCGTTTGGACAGTATCAGGATGTCTTGAAGAAGCAACGGGATGGAACGTGGAAGATCACACATAGGAATTTGGTCTACATGGTTAGTTAAAGATGCTCCCCATACAGTAGTTTCCTGCAGATTGAGTTTAGTACTGACATAAAGACAGGGCCCAATTACCGGCAACCCCCTGATCTTTACTTTCGCAGGATAAATGCATTAGAAGATCTCTGCCTATCAAACTAGTGTTTTAATACTAGATATAGATCGCTTGTATAGTGCAATACTCGCTTTGAAATAATAACCCCCTTAAAAATAAGCTCCTTACTTGAAAGCACCCCCCTTACTTTGCAATACTGTCTCGTGACTGCTTTACAGCATATCTAAGATATTTGTATATAACTATGCAAACATAACCTATGCCCATTCACCAAGCCTTTGATTTAAAAACAACTCGTTATTTCAAATGTACTCCTGAGACTCTGAGACATACCTCCTACGAAATACATATAGGCTACTATGTGCCCACATTTACAGCAACCTATCTCAAATCCTATTAAAGAAAATCAAATCCATCTTTCAGCCACTACCATGCAAATTAACGCGATTTCTCTCGGCATCGCTGCCTTGTTCGCACCAGCTTCTGCAGCCCCACCAGCAGCTTTCCCAAGGTCTGGAGGATGCATGGACATAACACAGTACGGAGACAAAAAATTCGGATGCTCACCATGCCTGGTTGGCCTTGAAGTCAACCCTGGAAGTATTCGAAACTGCAACATTAAATGGGAGTGCTGTAAAACTGCCACTTGCTGCATACCATACCGGTAAGTCAGGCTTAACATTCTATTTCAAACTCATTACTGACTAGATATTCAAGGGACTAAAGTTTTGGTAGTGGGTAAATGATACACCTACAGACAGACTTTTCAAGTTCTTTGCGATTCAAATGATTCCTGAATCTATAGTCCTGTCATACGCTTGTTATGTTGTGCGAAGAGTTCACGGGATATTATTTGGATTTAGGGCATTTTTAAGAGTGCTTCAAATAATGAAAGGGCACAGCCTTATATCAAATAGAGCACAACGCTTTAAAATACAGTCTTTACAAATATACTCCTATAGCTATTCCATATATTATTGTTGGGCAGTATTTAAAGGTCCCTCCACGCCTGACTTTAGATTGACTCATCGCACATTTAAATCTACAAAAACATAAACTCGTCCTTCAGCCACTATGCATCTTCACGTTGTGTTCCTCGGAATTTTTGCTGCCATAATGGCCTCAGCTTTCGCAGCTCCCCCAACACCTCAGGGGTGCATACCAGTCACCGGAGGATCCTTCGGGGATGCAAAATTCGGCTGCAAACAACATGGCTGCAAGGCTGGAAATTTCTTTCACCCATATTTGAAGGGGTGCCAGGTTGGACGTCAATGCTGCGATGGCTACTGCTGTAATTACCGGTAAGTGATACTCCGCCTTCCGTCTTGACATATTGCTGATTTGATACCTTAGCTAATTGGCAAACGCCTCATGCGACGACGAAAAGTCACGGAAAATACGCCCGGGACTATTTCCGGTCCAGCGATGTTCTCAAATTTCAGGCTCACGGGCCTCCAGATATGCATTTTCAAGGATTCAAGTTATCGTGTGGCCCTGGTGCGCCTCAAAATTCCGCGGGAAGCATACTTATCTATCAAACCGAGAAATATCTTTAAATAAAATTGTGTCGAAAACGCCAATTCCGCCCAGGCAGATTTTATCATCAGGTTGTGGAAAAACAGTGCTCTAAAAATATTCCCCTGTGACGTGTGTGGCTAACGAAACAAACTTAGTAAAGCCTAACTTCTTTTTGGTTTATATCCCAATCTTCACACAGGTCCCCTATTTTTGTTCCACTGGTGCAGCAATGCATTGATGATCCTACACGCAGTCAGCTCTTTCCCAATCATTCCCGAGACCTGCATGGCATCAAAGACATGACTTACATTTTCTCCATGACAGCACCCCGGCATGTGACCCCCATTATTTTTCTCATCGGCATACATGCACATCTGCCAAAAATCATTATAAGTGGCCAGCACCCTCGTGACTAAAACAATGCATATGTTATTAATAAGCTGCTCTGCAAATAGCGCTTTATGAGACCTGTAGGACTAACCAGGGGCACAAGATTCCGGGAAGACGACCTTGTCGTAGCCGGCACAACATTTTAAGATTGTATGGTTCGTAGGGCACTGGTAAGTGGGTGTGTCAAGAGGGCCTGGGAGTGCGAGGGCGAGGGTGGTTGTGAATAGGAGAAAGAAAGAGGCAATCATATTAGCAACAAGTTAAGTGTTAAGAGCGGGAGCAAAACTACAGAGGTGTGAGAATTGTATTGTCAGGAGTAATATTTATAATCATACCCCGAGGAAAACACTGTTTTTATATACAGCGCGGTGAAGCACAGCGCAGCTCGTATCCCCATCTCACGCAGCTCAGGAATACGTAAGGGGCAGCCCTGTACGACAAGGCACAATTTTCTCCCCGCAGGTGCACATTTGGAATCCGTCGCACATTCAGCCTTGCTTCATTCCCTCGGGATCTTTAGCTACATAGGCGCCGCGGAGACGCACAGGGTTTTTTTGACGTGATGAAGGTGACCGGAAGCAAGGGGGCGATGATAAGTACGTCCGAATGCCTACAGTAACGTTGTAGGCGGGGTATTGTGTTGTGATATTCTACAAGCCCGTAGGGTCCATGCGAACTGCTGCACATTGTGTTCCGCAATGTGCCTACTCCAACGTCGGCAAACACGTTGTGAACGCCTCCTTAGAGAATTACTCAACCCAAGACTCCTGTTGATGTGCCTCATATTATATACTTGCAATTGTTGCATTTATGAGCCGGGCGCCTAGTTCAGCACGCCTTTCTTCTTCTTCTGAGACCACGATATTAATATCCGCGTGCACAGTGCATCCGCACGAGTACTCCCAGACCGCCGTACTTTCCAAAATGTAGTGGACCCCTTTCTGAAAAGAGCTAAACCATTTGCGAATTACACGCTCCCATTCGGCCACGACGCGCCATTGACCACCAACTCGGACGAGTCTGGTCTCGTCGTGACCATGGCAAGGAATGAACAAGCCAATTTGGCATTCGCGGTACGATGCGAGGTCGGCGAGAAGGGAAACGGAGACAGACTCCAAGTTTGGACAGAGCTTAATGAGGGACAAGAAATACTCAGTGACCTGAGTGAGGAAACTGCACTTGTCTCTAATCTCTTCGTATGCAGATAATATTTTGGTAGAGTAAGCGAGTGTGATATTTCGGACCGAGTGGCGCAGAACTTGTTCACGTTCGAAGGTACCGAGGATCTCAGCAAAATTATGCACACCGAGTTCTCGGAGCCTGATATTCTGTACGTGCAACCGACACAAATAAATCACCTCCGCCTGGACTTGCTTGCAGAGTAGATGGAGTTGTTTAGAGCGAAATGAGTATTCAATTTTCGTATTAGGACTGGGACGACCACAATTGGGCCAAGGGACCGATGCTGTCATGACATTCCACTGTTCCTTGGATGATTCGAGTACGCAGACATAAATATGAACTCTAATATCTCTTGGCAAGGCGAGGAATGCAAATTGGGTATTCTGTGGTTCTCCATGTTCTTTCGATCTTTAAAATGCGTTAGCTACGTCAAGATAAACTGGGAATGAGTATCACCCTGAAGCCTCTGGTGTATTTAAAGGGGGCGATTGCTGATCCACTTTAGAGTCCCCACAGCCATCCATACACTTCACTGGCGTGGTCTGATCCAAGCCCAACAACGACACAGACGGCTTGCAGGTGTATTCGTGAGCCAATATCATTTCTCCGGGGCCAGTATCAAACTCCGAAGAATAAATATTGGGTCTGTTACACATAACGATGGTTTGATTGTGGTCGTAAAAGTCTGTGAAGTGGCATCCTACGCAGCTCTTACAGCCAGCGCGCCGCATATATATGGCCTTGGTAGGCGGAGGAATAACCAGTTCCATTGCAAAAGAACAAGATAATTCAGAGACGAAGACAACCGGAGCGCCTAAAGAAAGTAGTCTCGAGGATAACGTTCCGTGGAGATATTGCGCGAATATTGCGCGACCTGGATTATTCAAAGTTGTCTCCAGCGGTGGTGATATCCGATAATGATAGAAAGGCAAACGAAGTCGGAGATATGTTGCATGAACAACGAATCAAAACGAACAGAAATTGATGTTGTCTTTGAGAAGGTAGCGAGGTGTGGTAATCAGCGGAAAAGGAAGGAAGGCGCGTTATGAAAGTATGAAAGAAGAAGTTGCCTGTTATGTTTGTTTGCAAATGAGCATTCGACAAATGAAGAATAAAATGTTGGCAGGAGCTACCAACGTAAATGGCACGAATTGACTATTTATTATATTTCCTTTACCACCACCAATCTATTTACCTTGCCATATCGCCCAATCCATCAGCAATCTACAAAAATCCCATTATTTTCCTCGAGCAGGTATCTTTTTTCCATCAACCAGCAAACTTATCTTCCAAAAGACCGAGTGGAGAACCCCCAACCGCAATGCACACAAAAAGAACGCCCAAATTCCATGCCGCAAGAGGTCAAGATCTTACATATAGCCATCTTTACAGCTCCACCTTGTACTTCATCCGGACCTTCTCACCCCACACCGAAAGCCACCACGGCACCCAGATAAACGCTAGCGCCACGAAGGCAAGCAAGCTGTTACCCCATCCCAGTCCAAGGGCATCATACATATCCTGACCCGCGAGAGGCAGGACCGCACCAAGGACACACCTAATAACCGTATTCGCCGCCAAAGCACTGGCGGCAAAGATGGTAAAGGCGTCAACCATGTACATTTGGATTGACATGAAGACGCCCAGGTTACCAATGCCGATGAGCAGCGTGCCGAGGATGGGTACAATGTAGTGGACATGGTACTGCGCGGTCCACCCGTAAATGAAGAGGCCAGCGGGGATGAGCAAGGAGGCAGGGAACAATGGGGGAAGGCGGTACTCTGGCTTGTAGACCAGATCCTTGTCTTCGGTGCCGGGAGGGCAGTCCTTGCGTGCGTTGGATTTGAGGATGCGGTCGGATGTGGCACCGGTGATGACAAGGCCCATGAGGGAGCCGATGCCAATACCGAGGAAGGAGAGCCCGACAGAGCCAGAGGAGAAGTGGTATTGCTGCTCGAAGACGACGGAGAAGGTCGTAAAGAGGAGGTAGAGGTAGCCGTACACCACGCCCATGTACAGCGACAGGGTGAGCACGATGGGACTTAGGATGAGAAGCTTCATGGGGCGCACGATGGCACGGGCAAAGACCTCTCGTGGAGTGAGGCCAGTATCGAGTTTCGACTTCAAGTCGGTGTTGCCCGTTTCTTTGATCAGGCGGGCAGTCTTGCGTGCTAGGAGAACCGGTGCATAACTCTCTTTGAGGAAGGCGAGGCACAGGAGCGAGAACACTCCAGTGGTGATCGCAAGGATGTAGAAGATCCAGCGCCACCCGATGGACTCAGCAGCGAAGCCTCCAGCCACGGGTCCAATGACTGGTCCCAGGAGGGGTCCGAGAACAAAGCCCGACATCGCTACCCCACGTCGCTGCTGTGCGATCAGATCCGCAATGGTACCTCCGCCAATGGTGAGGCAGGCGGAGCC
>JPJZ01000813.1:0-24947 GCA_000750815.1 Pseudogymnoascus sp. VKM F-4516 (FW-969) | reverse complement strand
CCCCCCCCCCTCGCGTTCGGACGGACAATCCACGCCAAAGCAAGGGCGCAAGCAAGGGATCTTACGAACCCACCCCTCCCTCCTTCTTCCTACCTGTAGTCCGCCAAGAAATAAACTTCAGCCGTCACATCAGCCCAACCCGAGGATCGCCCCCCTTGCTTATTGCGGGGTAAACCAACTCGCGAGATTACCTCTGCCAATATAATTTAGAGTCAGCTCCGCTGATCTTATGTTTAAACAGCTCTATTCCACCTGCATCCATTGGATCGTTTGGTTCTCGTACTCGAGATATATAGCGATTCCGGGTCGCCAAGGGGAGACGGCAGACCAGCTTGGCGAGTGAACACGAGTTTAACCATCGGCGTAAGATTGCATAGCCTGTATGAGATACAGGTATTGGGAGAGGGAATTAGTTGCCCCGACTCGTATTCATCTCTCTCTTTCTCTCGAAAAAGTATATAACGGCGCCCTGGAACCCACGACGATTTAACCTCCTTCCTCAAAAAGTTGGTCCAGTGTCTCACTTGTCTCACATTCTACAAGACACATATCTTGAAAAAAAAACCTTCACCTTTACACAAACCATCCCTTCCGTTACACACCAAACAAAAGTCTCAAAAGATGTTCATCTCCCGCCTCCTCGCCCTCTCCGCCCTCACCCTCACCCTCGTCCACGCCTCGGACCTCAACCGCCCCTGCGGCTTCAAAATCGCCCCCTGCTCCGAAGACATGACCTGCGTCCCCAACGACGCCTCGTGCACCAACACAGACAAATGCGCAGGGACGTGTCAATTCACCAACACCTACCCGTCCTGCGGTGGGCACCGCGCCGATCCGCCGAAGTGCGCGGATGACGAGCTGTGTCTTGATGATCCTAGGACGCCGGAGAGTTGTGGACAGGCGTGTGATGGGCCGGGGATCTGTTTGCCAGCTAAGGAGATCCAGTGTGGTGGGTTTGCGGGGAGGCCGTGTCCGGATGGGTTGTTTTGTTATGATAAGCCGCATGATGGGTGTGATCCGCAAAATGGGGGCGCGGATTGTGGGGGAATTTGTGTTTAGGGATGGGGATGGTGGGAAAGCTGCGAGATGAGTTTACGTTTGGAAAGAAAGCGAGTTTGTGCTATCGAGCTGCTTAAACATGGACTCTAAATTAAATATACATCAAATACTCCGTATTACTGTGTACTCACTTAAGCTGAAACCGCCACGTGGTATCTCAGAATTACCCAGTCTTTGACGCGACTTCAAATTACTCGACTTACCCACCGGAGTATCATGTCAGCGTAGATGTTGGCCAATTATCAAATACCGGAGGACAAGCCGCGCTGTCGCATTGTTGGAATAAGGTAAAAGCACGGTTTGACCGTTCGTCGGGAAGCAGATTTACTCGCCCAGCCAGGCGGTCTCCGATTCTGGCAATACAAATAGACGGAGCGAGGCCCTCGACTCAACCCTCTACGGAACGAGATAAGCCCGCGCAGGTACGCAGCCAATAATCGTAACTTCTTTTTCAATTCGCTTTCTGTCCTCGTCACACGTCTTGCTTTCCGATGCGCATTTCCAAAAATTCAGGTCCTGGAGATTCAACGCGATCTCTGCGGCACTTGGGGACCTGGACCCGCGATTATTGGGTGACAGGCGGCCGGCTAATCGAGGCTAGCGACTGACAGGGGCTTTGGCCGAACCTTGATCTTTAAGGTCCACACACCCAAATCGGACGTAGGCTGCAAGGCCTCCCCAGCCTTGCGACAACAATATTGGCAAAACCTATCGATTATTCGCGAATTACACTACAGGACTCCAGATGGCGATAGCAAAGACTCATATGATCAATGCCATCCGAGGCTGGCGCCTTGTTCAGCCGCAAAACGGGTCGTGATGCGCTATTGTTTTTCTATCCCGTGCCTGCATGAGTCTAATATTCGTTATCGCTTAAATCTGCCAGCCTTGTTGCACTGCCTCTTCAGCTCGAGTATATAGAGTCGACTCCCCCACAAAACGATCCAGAGTTATATTCTATCTGAATTTTTGATGCAAATATGTGCATATCCGCAAAAGAATAGCATTTGAAGTGCTTATCGCGCTGCTGTGGTCGCTTTGTGATCAAGGTGAGAAACAACTCGGCGTCGGAGAGCCGCGACCCGGCCACATATTATACGACCGTTTTCGCCCTATTCTGTACGCCTGCTACAGGCTACAGTCATCAAATCCGAGTCACTTCAAGTGATTCGCATATATTGTCCTTATCCCCGGTTCCATCACCCTCCGCCAGCAAAATGTCAACCATCACCATCGTCGACGGCTTAAGCCCCGTCAACCGCTGGCTCCTCTACACGAGCTTCATGCTCGCCCCCGCCCAATTCTTCTCTGGCCTCGGCAACAACTGCCCCAGCAACTTCGGCTTCCTCGCCTACAACTGGTACACGCAGATCATCTGGCTGCGCGCCATCCGCGCCCACCAACTGCACGCGCTGTCCCTGCTGCCCGTGCACTTTAATCTCATCTTCGTGCTGACCTACCTCGGCGGTGTAACGTCGGGGAACTTGGTCACGGGATTACTACTGGGTCTGGGGACCGGGGGAGTGATTGTGCTGAATACGGTGGCGGCGTGGATTAGTTGGGCGACGAACCAGCCGGAGGGGTATGGGGTGTATCAGTTTTTCTTCTTTGGGTGGCGGACGCTGAGTCCGGGGTGGCACAAGTTTATCCTCGTTTGGCAAATCTCGGACTCGCTTTTTGCATTGAACTGTCTTGTGCTGTCTATTTACCTGCCGATCAAGATGGCCAAGTACACGAAGGAAGAGATGGATAAGGTGCCGTGGTACTTGGGAAAGTACCCATTAATTCCTGTTGGGGCGGCGGCGGCGTTGTTGGTGGGGTGGCCGTTGATTCTGTGGACGGAGTTGATTGTGGCGAGGAATAAGATTGAGTCGGATACGGATATGATATCGGTGTGGCTGTTTATTGCGCAGGCGGGTGCGATGCTGATGCCGGCCAGCTCGACGTATTTTGGGTGCTTCAGGAGGGTATTGAAGAAGCCGAAGGAGGATGGGGGTGTGGTGTTGGGAAGTGTAAAATAGATGCGTTGGATGGAGGTTGGCGAATAATACGCAAGTTAATATAGATAACAAGATTATTGGATATAACGAGTCTTCATTCAATTAGCAGTAATCTTTACATAATTGTGAAGCAAATGCCATATTAATTAGAGACCAGACTCACCCCTTCATCGGCTGAGCTTAAACTCTGTTATAACATAGAACTCCATACAACGACTCAAGGGCCCCTCCCACCCCTCGTTTTCTTAGAGACATCTCCCCCCCTCAGGCGTCTAAAATTGAGAGAAGGGATGTTAATTAAATGTACTCCTTTCCACAAAGAAACACACCTTTGTGCAATAAGCCCCTTTGCAGCAAGTGAGTGGCATCGAGCACTTATTTCTTGCCAGTCGGCCCAACGCATCTGGAGAATGAGACAGTCTTACTTATACGTTGACCTCCTCCCCATCCCAACGAATAAAATGTACGGCCTGAAACATATTAAATCAAGCCTTTCTCATCTCATATAAGAATGGATGCAGTTGCACTACAGCTGAGAATAAGTATAAGTAACTATTAGGATTGATCAAAGCCCTGTAATATCACGATCCTAATTATTTATAAGAGCCTAACTTACACCACTAAGCTACAACATCACCCTGTCTACCCCATCCCTCCAATTGTTACTGGTGCAGAAGATACAAAAAGTGTCTAATGCAGCTCGGTGCTTTAACTCAACTGGATTTTGTATATTCTAACAGACTGTTACCTATACTACGTTACATACACCATTCCTCTTTTCATAGCGAATAAACATACAACCTACGAAACTTTGACGTCAGCCTTCCCCGCCCCTATACATTATTATTATCCACAGCTACGAAAGAGTCAGCCAATGCAAGTCTTAGACACAAGGCAAATTGTTTGTTAGGGCTAGATCAGCGACGATATCGGAGCTGGGTACTAAGACAGTTTGGTAGTGAGCTTCTAACAGCGTACCGAAAGCTTTGCTGTAGGCAGCCGCGGTTTACACTGGGATC
Organism: Pseudogymnoascus sp. VKM F-4516 (FW-969); assembly: GCA_000750815.1. NCBI lineage: Eukaryota > Fungi > Ascomycota > Leotiomycetes > Thelebolales > Thelebolaceae > Pseudogymnoascus > Pseudogymnoascus sp. VKM F-4516 (FW-969). The sequence continues at coordinate 20,869 of JPJZ01000813.1, read as the reverse complement.
GATAGACATTTCTTCGCGGGTCCATCGGGATTTGATTTCGGCTCATCTGAAACAGCAGGCCGTTATCATCGAAGATTAATTGGCCTAACCTACCTCCTCGCACATATCCAATGGATGAATATTAGTGCGCTGAGCCAGAGAGCTCAATGTTAGCTGCTCTCATAGCGTTGTGCATTAGAATATACCATTAGGAATACAGCGAGACAAGATGGTATGTCTCGTCGTCGAACCAGAGCAAGAACGCCCCCCAGACTTCTAAAAGGATAAAATCAAACGCATGTTGTCCAGGTAGTGAGAGATGGAGGAGTAGAACATTCATTTATAATTTTACTACTCAAATAATCAATAGCCTTTATCCCTCCTTGTGTCGGCCGAGCTTAAACTCTACAAAGTAGAGAACTCCATACAACAACTTAAAATCCCCTTGTATCCCCTAGTAACAATGCGTTCCACTTACATCTCCGCCTACACATAAGCCCCGACTAAAGAAATATTAGTAAGTATATATTAACCAACAATTATACAATTAACATACAGTCACGCAGTTTAATGTGTTTGACTCTAAATACCATTATCTCCACCGCCCTCCTTTCTATTTCCGGATAGTAGGTAGCATATACAGGTCTTAGACATAAGACAGATTATTGAGTAGGGCAAGATTACCAGCGAGATCGGAGCTGAGTACTAAGACAGCTTAACGCCCAATGAACAACTTAGCAAGTAAACTAGGTCATAGCCCTTTCGGAGCATTTTACAACAGGGGTAGCTGCTGTGAGTTCAGCTAAGAGGACGGGGAGGATAGTTGATAGCTTTATATTATTGTAGTGGCAGAGGTTTGGTTTGGTGAATCAAGGGCGGATAGTGATTTTTAAATAAAATATAAGAAACGGTAGTAATTCCGCTTGCTAAGGAAGCTGCTTGTTTACATTTAGGTAATTTGGGGGGTTTTTTTAAACTCTCACTAAGAGAGATCTCCATACAACGACTAAACGATCTCCTTCCCGTACCACTTTCCCCGCGCAATCTCTCTACCGAACTTCACACGAGCCAGCCTACAAGCCCACATCCACATTAGTAACGCACCATTTTGTCTTCGGCTGAAGAGGGAGGACCGGACCCACCCAACAAATAAGACCCCCACAGCACTCCGGCTGCTTAACACAGGGGTGCCCGGGGATACCGCAGTCTTCCTTTGTAATAGGAACCAGTGGGCTGGCGGCCGAGATCCCTAATAGGAACGGCATGAGGATGAGAGAGGGCTTCATGGCAATAGTGGGACAGTTGGTGACGTGTGTGCTAGGTTTACTAGTGAAGGAATGAGGCGAAGGCTCTTTATGTATGTTAATTAGAGGCCTTAAATGGGATTATTTAATATCTTTATAGGCTTTAGTGCAAGGCATCTTCTTTTCATACACCCTGAAGCTAGAATCATTGAGTAACTCAACTTGTGTAAAGGACCGAACCTCTATCAATTCAAATACGTAATAAAGTTTACCTCTGGGTTAAATTCTGCATGAGGACTCTATGCGGTGACTATCATCCCCTATACACCTTAATCAATCTTATGACCCTGCATTTTAAGAGCAGTTTCCCCATTTGCCTCTTCATTCCGTAATGTACGTACAAAGAGTCATATGAAACGCCTGAAGCCGGTCAAGAACACCCATTAGCACACCACTGATAATCTTACGCTCGACTATAACAGTCAGCGGAAGACGTACAGCTAAGCAGGCAAGACCAGGGCAGCAGTCGGGGTATTCATCGCCGCCGCAGCGGCCGCCGGCCCGAGACTCGCATTGCGCCTCCATTGTTGTAGCTACAAGCGGACTCGCAGTTGTCAGCCCGAGGAGGGTTGTGAGCGTGATAGGCAGTTTCATGTCTAAGGGGTAGTAATTCTGCTTTCCGTTTGTTAAAAATGTGTTGTTCGCCAGATTTTGCTTTTCATAGGAGGGTGTGAAAGGTCCGACTACTTTATATGCTGCAGTGCTGAATGTTACACCAACACTCCGAAGGATTCGAGCTGATGAGCAACTTGCGTAAATGACCGATCCTTTCTTAATTAAAGTACGTGATAAAGGTCATCCCCCTGTTGTCAGCCGACTTTAATCTATACAACGACTCATAAACTTGCATTTGGGGTTTTATGCCATTCAACCTTGGCATCTCACAGCCCCGCTGCTAAATATCATACCCCGCATCCCCCAGCAATTGGAACCCAGTCGCCTAGTCTCCATCACCACACACGAAGGATCATATTTTCCTAATTAGGAAATAGATAGCTGTAGCTACCCCAAGACTAGCTTGGCAATGACACATGGCCATTTCCTCGGAAAGTTTCTACTGATGTCGCTTAACCCACTGACCCTATGTATAAAAGGGGGTTCGCTCCCATCTTCTTTCACTCCATAGCCTGTTCTCTTACTTATAGCGATTGATAGCTGAATACGCTTTTGACCCTTTTACTACTTGGTCGAGATTCCTCTTCTTAAGTCATCACACTTCGCATTATCGCCAAGCTATAACTATAACAATAATGTTTTGGCCAAACAAGCTCGCTATTGGACTCGCAGCCCTTTCTGTAGGGAGAGCTACCGCAGGCTCATGCTCAATACATTTATACCAGAACCAATGCTATGGAGACGTGCTTCCAAGCCCTTCCGCACCCTATGCAGAAACCACCAAGTGTAGCACTTACGATGACTGGAACGCCGGCATGTACGCATACCCTGGTAAAGCTCGTTTCATGGAAACTAGTAATGCATGCGGTGAGGGCGGGTGTATGTACGTGGAATTTTTTACAGAGCGCAAGTCAAAAAGAGTGAAAGTTGGGTCTGGCTGCCACAACATCAACACAGGTTTCCAGATCGACTACTATATGGCGACTTGTGGTTTGTGTAATTAGGGGATTGGGAAGTGACGGAAAATCCCAAAAACTATGAAATAAGCGGGACTGTGGAACGGGCTTATCACATAGCCACCCGCCTTCTTACACTTTATATTATCCTTCTTTGCTCATAAAGGGTCCTGGGACCTTATTATTATTAGCTAGTTTGTTTGTTTTATTCATAGGCTGTCCTAGCTGCCCTATCGGCAGTTGTATAGCAAACAACTATAAATACAGGTGTTCTTACTTCTTATTCTCTGCAAGCTGTCCCGCCAGACTGCTTTCCCTTTGCTTCGACGCAGCTGTATCTCTACTGATAGCTCTAATGACTTTTCTGTATCTGTGACTTGTCAAGCCTTTCCTGGTCCTCTTCGGCTTTTGTGTACTTGAAATGCACCCTCAAATGATTGAATTAGTTGTTCTGCCAGAGCGAATACTTCGTAGTAGTGCGATCCTGTAAGCTGACTGTATTGTTTAATATAGTGTGTTCTTTAGGATATTCTAAGCTGTCGGCACAATGGCGAGGTTTGTATCTCTGAACCTGAAACGGACAATTTGCATCTCTAGTCTCTGCCTTCTATTGATCGCCGGGGAGTACATAGTTCTCATATACGGCGATTCCTTTGGTTTGCGCCCGTTCAGCTCTCCTATCTCGAGAGACACTACCCGGCAAAACAATGTCGTTCTAGAGACTCCAGTTGACTACCATATCTCACCTGCTGATGATGAGAGCGAGAGTTGTAAAAAACTCTACAGCCACCATTTAAGTGAGGAGCAGTTTGTGGGGCTAGCAGGCGCCGCCATTAATGCGCAGCTAGATCGCGGGACAAGGATGGCAGATGTAAAACCGTACTAGCAGGAACAGGCATAAGCGTAGGTGTTGTATAAAGACATAATAGGATATTGTATTAATAAGCAGCTGGGAGGAGAGGTGGATAGCGCATATAGGTTTTAAATATAAGATGTATCATTGAGTAGGGCTCGAACAGCAGTGAGACCAGGGCTAAGTAGTAAAACAGCTTAACGAGTAAGGACCAACTTAGCAAGTCAACTGGTTTATAACCTTCTCGCGACTTTGTTTTAATAATAAAAACTATTAGCAGCGTCAGTCCCTTTTTGTCGGCCGAGCTTAAACTCTACAAAGTAGAGAACTCCATACAACGACAAAAGGACTACCCCATCCCCCTCCCCTCCCGAAACCTCATTTTTAAGTACAATAATGCCCACGATGACGTTGCTAAAATTAGTAACAAGGAGTATTTTAATCAACAATTATAAGCTATGTTGTTTCACAAGGAAGAAGCGTACCAATCTGCAATAAGACCCTTCGCAGCAGTCTTGTTTTGTAGGCGAGCAATTCTCATAACGTTTCTTACAATCTTGCATCTCTTGCCTCACATTTCTCTCCACGAAGGGAGTCGCTATCGCAAGAGCAGCTAGGAGAACCGAGAATGCGAGTGATAATTTCATGTTAACAACGGGGCAGAAGTTGGGTTGTTGAGTAAATCAGTAGCAAGTATCTAAAATATGAGAAACTGCGGTGATCCTGTTTTCTATAAGATTCTGCCAGTCAGAGGATTTGGGGGCATTATATACTCTAGTGCTGAGAACATATTTCTCTCGAATATCGCCTGTGACTTCTCAAGTGATACAGAGCACCTGAAGGTGTTCCACAGAGCGTAAAGAAGCAGCTGTGTTGACTCCGATGACCATTATCTGTACTACATAACTTTACTCCGCCACCGCCCCCACCTTCTTTTCTCGGCGTACAGGTCTGATCCCTCGGAATCTGAACGTCTGTCTTCACCGCCCCTATGTATCAGGAATCAGAAGCACCACTAACAACAGCTGGAAGGAGAGATAAATGGCACATGTAAATCTTAGGTACAAGACGGATCATTAATAATAAAATAACGACAATCTTACTTTTCGCCAGCCAAGCTCAAATCCTCAAAAGAGAGCCTCATGAAACGATTGATTAACCATCAATAAGGGACCTCATGTTGGCGAAGCGGAGGGTTGATTAGCGGCAGGTGGTTGTAGATATAAGATAAGATAATAATCCCTCGCTGATAGAGATGCTTGTTGTAGGTTTACATTTAGGGGGTTTAGAGTCTTTATACGCGCTACATGCAGGGCGCTCGGAGGTTGTCTCAGAGGCCTCTGAGACTTCCAATAGATTGGACTAAGCTAGGCTCTAAAGACTGTCACCGCCCTCATTTCTGGCGAAAAAACCCGCGGCTGTTACCTCACATTACCTTGGATGTGAGACGAAGAATTGTCATAGTTAGATCGGCGACGAGATGAGAGCAGCTGAGTACTGAGACATTTCGACGTTGGGCGTCTGTCAGCGTATCATAAGCGCCGTAGCGTGACTTGGATCAATAGAGCTTTCTCCGCGGTGCGCACGGGGTTTGATATTGGCGTAGCTAACATGTATTGGCTCTTCATAAACTATTTGAGTTTGTTGTGGTGGACCATGAGGACTGCGCTGAAGGGGCCGAAGAAAATAAGAGTATCTCGATTTTATTTTGGCCTATTATATCATCACACCCTCACGACATCGCTAGAGTGCTTTCGTATATCCCCCAGCTCGGTCCATTCAGCGGAGATACAGTAAAGAAAGCCTACAAAAATAACAGAGAACTGAGTAACCTCTTCCATCAATGCCCCCCGAATGTCGTCCCCTTGGTTACTTAAAACAATGCCCAACTAAAAGCAATTCCTACATCAGACAAATAACGTATTAGCCATGTTTTTCAAGCAGCATCAGCTTCTTATAGAAACGGTAGATCAGCAACGTACCAGTTTGCAGTACCCCAAGCAACAATCATCCTCTATTGCGCAAGGTTCTTTATCTCCCAAGCATTTTGGCTCTGCTGCTGCTGCGTCTGCGAGCGGAGAGACAGCGCTGCTGGTGTCGGCGATGGGGGAGGCGGTTGAGAGGGCGGTGAGGAGGAGGGCGGTGAGTGTGAATGAGAGCTTCATTGTGGCAGATGGTGGTGGACTTGGTTGAATTTTGCGGTGGTAGAGAGTTAATAGTATAGATATACAGGATCAGATCCTTGGAGAAGAGGGAAGGGGATGGGTATATATACTACATGCTCAAGTAGGGTAGGGGTTCGCTCAATGTCTAAAAAGTGAGACATATTGGCTCTTTGAGACGGTTAGATCCGCAATGATGGAGCTGAGGTGCTGAGACGGAGACAAGTATTTTGGCGGCGTATTAAAGGCGCTGTTGTGAATGGTGAGGGTTCGCGGTGGGATCAATGGGACTTTCTGAGAAGGGCACGCGGGGTTTGATATCCGATTATTTGGAACAGCACGCAGCACAGGCCGGCACCTGTCATGTTTATTATTTTATCAATCAATTAATCTGTAGTAGACGACAGCTGTCTTGGAAGTGAGACAACGTCACCACCCCCAGACCCATCGATGCGGCGAGATCAGCGATGAGGCAGGAGCTGAACTGAGCTGAGCTGAGCTCTGAGACAAGCTTTTTTTCGTGGGCAGCGTATTACAGGCGCCGTGGGTGTTACCCTGGCATTGATTGGGAGCTCACTACTGGTGGCCATGGCACAGCACGGGGTTTGCTATCAGCTCACAAGCGGGATATTTGGTTTCACATCTGGAATTGCTTTTCTGTGATCGAGTTGGCCGGTTCAGTACCGTCTATGGGCTGGCGCGGTGTGAAGGCCTGGGGGTGAAGTTATAACTTTTTGTTCATGGGTTTGGGTTTGACAGACGCGGTTCGTTATGCGCGTAGGGAAGGGGTGGAGCTTGGCCCGATAAGAAGCGCGCCGAGCCGCTGTACCCCGCTGGAGATAAGGTCCCCTGACCCTTGTGCACGTGAGGCGGCGGTATCTAGCATCACCACCTTCACCTTCCCGACTTCACCGCGAACCTCATCTGTTCATTTCATCTGACAAGCACAGTCATCATCGGAGCAAAAGGCAGTTATTAAAGTAGCACTCTTTGTTCTTTTTTCTATATACAACTACCTCATCCTCCCCTAGTGCTATCGAAGATTCATCTATATCATGCCTTCCTTCTCGCCAAAAATTCCTATCCCGCTCTTTTACGGGAATACGGACGACGATATTATGTCTCCAACCCGAGATATCAACAAGAAACGCCAAAAAATGGGGGATCCGCTCCCGCCAAACGCCATGAGTATTTATGCTCCCAAAACGCCGTCATGAATGCCATCAAATCCGCTCCGATACGATCCGCTTCCTTTAGATAGCGATCTCCACCGGCGCCACAGGCGTCGCCGCCGCTGTCGCAGCAGCCACGGCCTCAGCCTCCGCCTTCGCCTTCCTATCCATCTCCTCGAGGTACATAGCGTACTTGCTCCTCTTATTATGGATCCCGCACTCCGTCTTCTCCTGGCCCTTCCACCTTCCCGCGCGCTCATCCTCTCCCTGCGCAACAGGCTGCGTGCTGTGCCAGTCACCGACACTCTTGTATCCCTGGTCCAGCAGCACGTTGTACGGCACATTGTGCTCATCGATGTACGCCTTGACCTGCGCAAAACTCCAGTTGAACAGCGGGTTCAGCTTGACCAGCCCGGCGTCGTCGACTTCAAGGACTCCGAGATCGGTGCGCTTGTCGCCCTGAGAACGACGGCGGCCGGTGAGGACAGCGGCGACGCCGAGATCGGCGTAGGCGCGCTCGGCGAGCTCGACCTTCGCGACCCAGTCATAGAGATCTGGGTCCGTCTCCCATAGCTTGGGGCCGTAGCGGGTCTCGAACTCAGCGGCGTCAGCAAGGCCTGCTGGTGAGAAGGTGTGGAGTGCGACGTCTGGGTAGCGGGCTTGGATGCGCTTGAGCAGGTCGAGGGTCTCGGGGAAGTGGTGGAAGGTGTCGAGGAAGATGAGGGGGACGGGGGTGGATGCGGGGTCCTCGGCTTGCAGCTTGGAGAGCATGTCGATGGTGACGAGGCCGGTGAGGCCGAAGGCGGTGGTCTGGAAGAGGGAGGGGAGGGTGGTCTTGGCCCAGCGGAGGATGGCGAGGGGTTCCATGCGGGAGAGTTGAGAGTTGATGTGCTTTAGTTGCGGCTTGGTGAAGGTGATTTGTGGCAGGGAAGTGCGTGAGGAGGTGCCCGATGCATAGCCGGACTCGGCGTCGCTGGGGGTGTCTTTGGCGGAACCCATGGTGAGGTTGGTTGGTGTGTGATTTCAGGTATGTGATGTTCGATCTCTGGTTTGGTTTTGGTTTGAGTCGAGAGGTGGTTGTTCGAGGTGACGTGTGTGATAGATCGAGGGGTTAAATGGGTGAAGTGAGGGGTGAGTTGTCGTGTGGATGTGAGTGTGAGTGTGGTGAGTGCTTCTTATAAGTCGGTCATGAAACAAGAGACTGTAGTCAAGAGGCTGATGAATAATGCAGACAATGCCAGCAACAAAGAGTTGTTTGATGACAAAGTCGAAAGAGGAAGAATAATCAGAACCGGTTAATGGGAATGAAGAAGAAGAATGAGAAGGAAGAGAAGGAGAGAAGGAGGGCAAGGGAAATAGAGGGAGAAAGAGAAAGAGGAAGAGCGGGGCGCACTCCCATGGAGCCCAGCTGGGATGGTGAATATGTCAGATGTCAATGACCGCGGTGGCTACTATGGAGCGCACACATATGAAGTACACACCACTTCCACGCACACACACCAATACACGCATAAACGGCTGAAGGCAACGGCTTTTCTCACAGCAGATTACCAATCCGGGGGAAGTACACTGTACTCTGGGATAGAGCTCAGTAAAGTACAGTGATCTCAGTGTTACTCGTGTCTTCTGAGACCTGAGAGACGGTGAAATGGCACGCAAGATGGCGTCTTCGAGGGCCATTCCGAGGGCGTCCGAGAGGCAAGCAGAGGTACTGAGAATAAGACGTGCTATGGTATATTGTGGGGAAGAGGGACGACAAAGGGATGCGAAAGGTACCTCGACGGAATATGAGAATCTGGGCCTGAGAGTAAGTACTGGTGGAAGTACCCTTACGTAGGTAGGGAAGGTAAGTGGGCGTAGACTTATTGCGTGCTTTCACTCTTATTTGCGACGATTCTCACATTCTCACATCACTACATAAAGCACGCCTCATCCCCCTCATCACCACCTCCCCTTCTCTTTCCCATCTGTATCCCCAATCCCATACAAAAACTACTAACTGCAGCTCAAAAATACAAATATCCCCTCCCAAAAAATAAAAAATACCTCTTGCCCCCCAATCCATAAGTCACTCTCACCCAAAACGCGCCTTGTTAAAAAAATATTAAGAAAAAGCACGCAATCCGCACCATCCCCCATCCAGCCTTGCTCGCTAATCCCGCACATCGATCACGCAATCGCGCCAGGCACGAACCTTGATTTGCTAGCTGGGTGCCTTACCAAGCAAGCCACGAAATTTAAGCGGGCTTTGCTACTGGTGCCCGTCACGTGAAATAACGCCATCGAGGGTGGATTGGGGGTGGGGGTTAAGGGAGGGTCGATGTGATTGGTGGCGATTGCGGGAGCTTAGGGATTTTGTTCTGTGATGGGAATGGAGATAGTGATGTCATGTGACCCGTGGTTCTGGGTCGTGCCTGATGATCGATTGTTATCGTTGGGGTTTGAAACCATTCGAACTATTGAGAGCATGGCATGAGGGACGAATAACAGTAACAACGGATGCGTTTAGCGCAAAAATAAAGGCCATTGTCGTCAAGCTTGCAGTTAAGAGAATCAAGTTAAAGCCCTTGAGGTACTGTGTCTCTGGTGACGGTGAATGAGGAGCAGCATCGTCCTTTTGGGGTCGTAAAACGACAGGCGGCCTAGAGCTTATCACTATGCCTAATTTATAGGGCGGATTAATTTCAAACACTGACAGTGGCTCTATAATAATACAGAAACGGACTTGGCAATATAGGCAGCTGGAAGCGGCGAGACTTATTTCGCCTTGCGATTGTGAATCGGAAATATGCTGTACCGTACGCATATATTAATTTACACTACTTCATTGTACGCCATCCAGGATACCATCTCATTCCAGAATCCGTCATCTAAAACTTCCATGTCTATGTCCAAGCCACTTATCACATCCGTAGTCGCTGCGTCCACCAAGGTGTCTAGATTTCCATTCCCCCGCTCCTCTCGACTCGCCGGCCTCGCCAGTCTCATATTGTACCAGTCTCGAATTTTCTTCATCTTTAATCCACTCTTTGAGAATACACTACAGCCACTGGTTGCAGCTGTATCAACCTCACGGCTAGCTTCTTCATATTTCTGGGCAAGTTTGTCTATCGTGAGTGAGAACGGCGCTATCTCCCGCACGTAATCTAGATCCCAATCATCATCTTGGAAGAGATTAAGCATACCCAAGACAATTACTGCGTGGCCGACAAGGGCAAAAACAGTGATAGGAAGGTGGTGGTAGAGACTTGAAGGAAGTAAGAGCCATTCTCTAAAGAAAGTCTGGGTGCTTTTCAGGCAAGTAAGAAGTAGAGCGAGGCGTGCGGGATTAGATGACAGTTGTGTCCTTTCAGCCAGATTACTCTTGCGAAGGGCGATCTCGGTATTATGTATGGATACGCTCAAGAGGTGGATTTGGAATAGTGCTGAAATTAAGTAAGTAATTTGTGCAAAAAGTGTCAATTTAGATGTAGTACATACAGCTCTGTAAAAGCTCTGGCTCTAGTGTATTTTTGAATCGCTCCAAATCTCTCTCGAATGACTTCACAAGCATACATATGGGTTCAGTGCCCATATTGCTCCAGTACTCAACGTTCTGAAATGGGAAACTGCGAATAGCAGCATCTGCGACGTTCTCCAAGCGAGCCTGAAACACCAAATACTGGTCACTTGAGTATTCTTGTTGTTTTTCAATCTCAGTACAGCATTCTTCGATGTAAGGTGTATTCTGAAGCGGCTCTATCTTTCCAAGATTGGATGAAAGTCTGGCATAAATTAACATTGGAGATCGTGCCCAATAATAACACATAATTTTCTTACACTCGAGATAGACAGAATAAACCAAGAAATGCCCTACGCTCCTCTAAAGTCCTTGGAGGTTTTATCCGTCTTTTGTTGGAACTGTTCAATGCCTCAGCGTATTTGTCGAATCCATTGTATGGACTCTGTGCTCTGTGCAAATTAAGATCAAATACCAAGGCAGTTGCAAGCTGAACTATATTCGTCAACTGAGGCGAGGGTCCGACGCATTGATGATATCACGCAGCGAAAACTATAACACCTTGCAGTAGATCAAGTGATTTCTCACCGTGAAGGAAAGTTAGTTGCGTAAGAGATTTGATAATCTCAGACCTGAGCTGTAATTGCCGGGATACTATCCGGTACGAGGTCACCATCATGATATTTCCATATAAAAATGGCTTTGTTGAACGCAACTCTTCCGCAGTTACGCCCGTAGGTATAACAACAAAAGGGAAGTACGGTATCATGCTGTCTTTGAAGATTTGTAGCTGATCGTTTGCAGACGATGTGAAGACTAGACTTGGAAGAGGATCATTAGAGGTGTGGGAGCTTGCATATAGTGACGGTGGCGACAATGTGCTACCTTGAGTAGCTGAGGAATGTATACTGCTGCGAACATCTGGACGAATGGACGGGGTAATTAGGGGATCATTCGTGGCCTTCTGCGGTGGCATGTATCTGGAATCAGAATTTGGATCGAGGCCCAGAGCCAACGTCTGTCCAGCTGTGAGAAGCGACACAAGGCTACCAAGCTTCTCTTCTAGTTGCGCGGTACGGCTGTAGATACGTTATTTGAACGATCTAGAATTAAGTAGAGACATCTGTGCAACGACTCACTTTGTTCTCGGGCGCCTGGGCTTTCTCTGAACCAGCCGCCCTGGAAGACATTCTTTCTTTAGTCTGTTGCATCTAGAATAAGTCAGATCTGGGTATTGAAAACGAGCTCCTATCAACCCTTCCAGTTGACTTTTAATATATTTTTGAAAACTATTAGACCATGGGCTGCCGGGAGTTCATAATCAAGTACCCTAACATTTGATAATGTTGTAGACTTTGGGCAGGTTATGATGGTCGGAGCGGAAAATACTCATATGTCCCTCTACCGAGAGATACACAGAGAATGTACAAAGTAGAACAGTATTACGCATATCATCAGGAGACTCGTACCTTTCGCACTTCCCATTTTCACTTCTTGAGCATGGATTGCATTTTACTTTTGAAACAGCACAGTTCCGACAAGCTCGTGCCTGTTGGGGTGAAGAACCAGCAGCGGATGTTCCATCCAAAGCCGTAGATTCCATAATAAGAAAACTGCTACATAGAGCTTCCAAATGGTCGTCAAGAGAACGGGGAATATAGTTGTTGAACGGGAACTTCGGGTTGCTCAACTCTCCTCTCGACGGTGGTAGTAGCGGGGACCGGGATCGGAGAATTATTTAAGCACCCGATCCCGACGAAGGTAACTGCGCTGATGGGTGGGGCGCCACCCTCACCAGCAACGACAATCGAAATTTACAGGGCATCTACTACTAATTCGTCAGGTCCAGTATAACGCGCCTACATACATGGCCGCGCGGGCTCTGGAGTAAAGTGTTAAATTTAGAAGTGGCGTGTAAGTAGCTCTATTTTTAAGTGCTCCATTACTACGGCATAAGCTCTTCGTTTATAGACTTGGAATTCCTCAGCCGCGTCCGACAGTAATAGAGGAACGGTATCGGAAGAATAAGTAGTAGGCCGTTTGCCGAAATATCTCTCCCTGCTAGAAGGAATAAAGATTATATATAGAGCAAAACGTATTACTTATCTGGCTCAAACTTATATCTTTTGCTTTCTCTCATCGCACATTTGATCAGTTTGCATTTGATGCTGTTAATTCCGAACTCTTCCTGGCGCAACTCAGTGATCCCTTTTTCAAAATACCCCTTACTGTTTTCCAAGTCTCTCGAAACGAACAAAAATTACTGTCATCAAGATGTCGTCGGACTCAAGTACACACATCAAGTACTATGGCTATCTACCCTCTTTAGCCGCTGCCTGCATTTTCGTAGTTCTGTTCGGGGCGTCCACCGTTTGGCATTCAGTCCTTATCTACAAACACAGGACTTGGTACTTCATTCCTCTGTTCATGGGCGGAATTTGTACGTAACTTCATTTCCTCCAACTTCTGCTGCCCTCATCTCACTCCTAGAACGTTCGCTAACTTTTGCTGACGCAGTTGAAATCGTCGGATATATCTCCCGTGCGGTCTCGAATAAACAAATGCCAAATCTGACCATCGGCCCATACGTCGTCCAGACTCTTCTTCTGCTCGTCGCTCCGGCGCTGATTGCAGCGAGCATTTACATGATTCTGGGTCGCATCATTGCCAGCGTGGATGGCGAATCTTACAGTCTCATTAGGAAAAGGTGGTTGACGAAGGTCTTCGTAACGAGCGATGTGGTCACCTTCTTTATTCAGCTTGGCGGTACGTCTATCTCTTTTCAGGTTCGAATCTCTAATAGAGTCTATTCTAATCTCATGTAGGCGCTGCGCTTTTGGCTAGCAGCCATGCGTCGCAATCTAAGATAGGCTCTCATATCGTCTTGGCTGGACTATTACTTCAGATCATAATCTTTGGCTTCTTCGTTGTCGTTTTGTTTGTCTTCCATCGTCGAATCCGCGCCGCGCCAACCAGTCAGTGCCATGACACTTCCTTGCCTTGGAATAGGTTTTTGTACATACTATACGTTACATGCCTGTTCGTCATGATTCGATCAATTGTGCGTGTAGCAGAGTTCATTGAGGGTTTCCAAGGGGTGATACTCAAGCATGGGGTCTTTCTCTACGTCTTTGATGCGGTACCGATGCTCGCAGTGATTGTTATTTTCAACATCTGGTATCCGTCAAACTTCTCAAAGCGGGAAAAAAACTCCTTGGAGTATAGGGAAACTTCAGGCTTAGACGTTGAGCTAGAGGGGCAGGCAGGTTCTAAGAGCTCTTGATAGGCGGACTTGAAGGATAGAATGAGAATGTTCTTTTTGTTATTTCCCACTATATAGTTTACTATAATAGATAATATATCTAACTATTTAGAGCAGCTTAACGATCCGCAAGTAAAACAAGTTGCATCATAGTAGTCGAACAATGGGTTGCCAACGTTGCTTTTAAAAGCTCTCGGTCCATAATGTAAGTTGCAATTTTTCCCCTGGATGAAATAGACGTTTGTACAGCATGATGTAGCTAGACACTTTGCGCTACAGGCAGCAAGACTTGCAACATAGCTAGTACCAGAACCATATCCAATAATAGTTCCAGCATTAGTAGCGGCAACCGAAGACCCCTTACCTCCACAAATGGCACCAGAGGGAGTTGGCGAGGCGAGCCCAGAAACTGTTTTGCAAGTTGGCGTAGGTGCAGCTGATGTCGTGGTACAGCTTTTTAAAGCCCCGCAGGTGAAGCAAGAAGCGTCGTAGAAATCATACAGCGGGTTTCCAACGTTACTATTGAAAGCGTTTGGTCCGTAGTGCAGGTTGCAACTTTTGCCTTGAATGAAGTAGATGTTTGTGCAGCACGAAGTTGCGACGCATTGAGCACTGCACGCAGCAAGACTTGCCACATAAGGGCTACCGGCGGCATATCCAACAATAGTCCCAGCGTTAGGCGCGGCAAGTGAAGAACCCTTGCCTCCGCAGATAGCGGCTGAGGGAGTTGGTGAGATTATCCCAGAGACCGTTTTACAAGTAGGTGTAGTTGAGGTTGTGGTTGAGGTGCAGCTTGGTAGCGCTCCACAAGTGAAACAGGAAGCGTCGTAATATTCAAACTGGGTACTTCCAACACCCTGATCAAAAGTTTTCGGTCCATAATGCAGATTGCAGGCAGATCCTTGAATGAAATAAACATTCGTGCAGCAGGAAGTGGCTAGACACTTCGCACTGCAACTAGCAAGAGATGCAACATAAGGGCTGCCACTGCCATATCCTATAATAGATCCAGCACCTGGTGCAGCATGCGATGTACCTTTAAGTCCACAAGTGGCGCTTGAAGGAGTTGGCGAGGCGATACCAGAGACTGTTGTACAGGCAGGTGTAGATGTCGTCGTGTGAGTTGTGGAAGTGGGTGTAGCTGTTGTCGAGGTCGAGGTACAGCTCAGCTCTCCACAGGTAAAGCAGGTTGCATCGTAGTAACTATACGATCCGACACCACTCAAAAGAGCCCTAGGACCATAATGCAAGTTGCAGTTACTGCCTTGGATGAAAAAGACATTTGTACAGCAAGAAGTTGCTAGGCATTTTGCGCTGCAAGCAGCAAGGCTTGCAACATAAGGACTTCCAGCGGAATATCCAGCAAGAGTTCCAGCACCGGAGAGGGTATATGAACTACCCTTCAGGCCACAAATGGAGTTTGCAGGTGTTGGTGAGGCCATTCCAGAGACTGTTTGACACGTAGTCGGGGGTGGTGATCCAACGACTCTTGAGGATCCCTCAAGCCAGGCCATTACCGTAGACATGAATCCATTCACATTGTTCGAGGCGTACGTAGGCGTTTCCCCTAATGGACTAACCATTTCAAGTGCCCCCTTTGTCATCAAATTGTAGATCCAAAGATCAGAGCTGGATTCGATATTGATCAGTCTAGTTTGGCAATTTTCTGTATCCAAGCAATCTTGCGAGTAGCCATTAAACCAGCTGTAGAGCCCGGCACTGTAGACGTAAGTCGTTGCTGAATTAACGATGTGAAGCGCCCATGAGATAGCACACGTAGTTGAGGTAGGAGAACAATCAGAGAAGCTCGGGTCGTTGGCAAAATTCCCCAGGCTGAAAGGAAGTGGTGCTTTAGGTGCGGGCTGGAAATATGGCGATTCAGTTTGTATCAACCCAAGGAATGTCGTCTTGGCATTCGAGAGTGCATATTGATATAGCACATTGTGTTCAGATGCGGTGCCCCATAGCCACGTGGGTCCTTTACTCTCAATGAGAATACCTATATGATTGAATTAATCCCATCGTTTAATATAGAACAAGAGGTTGAAAAGAAGATTGGAAATACGACAGGATGGAACACTAACCTCTTCCAGAGTAGACGTCTATTTGGGCTTGTGAAGCGATATCGAGATCGTGATCTGTTTCATACCAATTAGTATCAAATACCACAACTGCAGATAACGAAGAGAGACGAACCTGCTGTCCATGCCCAGACATTTTCGAGATAGGCCGAAGAGCTAGAGGTTAAATGCAATTGCAGCGATGCTGCAACACAGGCCGATTTGACGACCCCACTCAGTTTAGGACAATTAGCGGCCTGGAGTTGAGATCCTCGAGCTCCCCCAACACGCATGTTCGTATCTAATATGTTAGCAGAGCTCTTGTATTTGCAATTGAATCACATACTCCACATAGCAGCAGACCCCTGGGTTGATTGATGGACATTCCATTCAATTAGCACAGCACCCGCAGTACCGCCGGAGACGGTGACCATCATGTCAGAGATCTCAATAACTCCATTATCCCCGGCATTTCCGACTTTTACAACTGCACGAGGTTGTGACATATCCTGGAAATTGGCCCCAGATGCCATAATTTGCGACCACGCTTGGCCAACAATTCTAGACCCGACGGGGACCTTGACAGTGTCTTTGACCAAGTAGATGCCAAATGGGAAAAATACGACGGAGTTGGATTTTGCAGCGGCCGCAAGAACTTGATTGATGATTGCACTGTCATCAGTGACGCCGTTTCCCTTTGCGCCCTGGGACTTGACGTTGACCATAGATGAGGCGGCAATATCTCCGTAAGTCGGAGCACTACGAGTGAAGAAATTGTTGGTTGAGGAATCGACAAGACTTGCAGCTCTGCTTGGTGCTGCGATGGTGTTTCCGCTTTGGAAAGACGCAGTGCTTGAGGTGCCTTGAACGAGTTTTCCCATGCCCCATGATGCGAGTTTAACACTCGAGGTGCCGCCGGCCACTAATGTTTTTGGCACTTGTACATCTTGGATGGCGATGGTGCAGCCGGTGAAAACAGTGTTCTGGACCACCACATTTGTCGGGGCACCCGTCAGGAGCGATGTTGAGATACCAACGGAGAGACCGGAGAATGTGGAATCGGTGATAAGCATTGCGCCCACACCTGCGCCACCGTGTGAGGTGTCCGCCTAAAACAATGTGAGCAGTAACAAGCATATTCAGGGGGTGCTCTACTTACTCCGCCCGTGACTGTAATTCCTGTGGTTCCGGAAACAACCGTTACTCCTTGCAAAGTCCAACCCCAATCCCAGAATATTTGAATTGCAGTCTTGCAGCCGGTGAAAAGAAGATTGCGGGTTGTGAATTGCTGGTTGCCAAAGTAGGCACTGAAATGTGTCAGTGAAGTGTCAGTATGTATACATACTCATATAATGGGGGTTAACAAACCCAAAGTTTCCTCCACTAAAGTAAAGGTCGGTCATGAAGCCACCGCTTCCATCTTCCATGTAAATACCCTTAGCAACTTGTTAGTTGAGCTCTGTATGAAACCTTTGCACATTATCATAGGGAATCTACCTGTTGAGTCGTGCCAGATTTCATGTAGAAATCAATATTTTGAAGGTCGGTAGCTTGGGCAATTTCCCAATGAATACCACAAACATATGCATTAGGATCAGTATTAGTTATATCAATTACAAAATTGCGGATAGATCTGTAGAAGTTGTTTTGAGGCGTGTACCTATTGATTTCTGTTAGAATTGCCATCGCTCCTGGTAGTGAGGTTAGACCGAATGCTCACCACACAGAGCCATCAGCAGGATGCACATCAGAAGAAATCACTCCCAACCCCACGAAACTCGATGCAGCAAGAATCGTTGGTCTGTTCAATGGCTATTGAAGTCATTAGCATTATACTTTCGGTTGCAGCCGTTAATTAAAAAACAATATTTACTCACATTGCCAATTATTTGGGTGTTGTAATACTGTGTGATTGAACCACTAACGAGATAAGTGCCAGAAGGAAAATACACAACAGCTGGGAGAATCGTGCTAGAACCGCATGCCTGGCCGCAGCGGGATCCTGACGAGATTGCAGAATTTATTGCAGCCGTGTCGTCGTGAATCCCGTCACCGACAGCGCCGTAGTCCTTAACGTTTCTAAAGACCTATTTCTGTCAGTTGCGGCGAGATAGCGTTTCGGCAGCATAACTCACGACGTAGCCTGACGGGGCCAAAGGACTCAATCCATTCATGCTCATACTTTCCATCCAGAATGCAGAGGCCCGCGTTTCGAGGCTGCTGCTGTCCCTTGCCGAGTGGCTTGTAGTGTCCGCATCGCTTCTCTTTGGCCAGTACTGCGCTTTGAGCTTTGCTGCCTTCGCCGCAGCGTCAATGGTTGCGCCCTTTGTATGCCTGCGAGACTGGGCAACAATCTTTGCAGCGGTGATGACGGTCTCGGGAATGACATAGTCAATTGAAGACGCATTGCTGCGAGTTTCAAACAAGCTGTCCGATCTCTGGGCGGGCGCGGCACTTTCGAAAGCGCCTTGGCGGTATCCGGACTTGTCGCGCCTTGGGTTTTCCACACGAAGCTTGTTTGCAGCCGCAATATCTTTCAACGCCTCATTCACAAGCACCTGTGCATCATCAATATTGCCAGTTCCTGCGGTGTTTCGGTGGCTTAGGCTGCGGTGGCCATGGCTCTGTGCAGCAGCAGATGGAACAACGCCTATGAGAATAACGAATACAAAAAACGAAAATAGCCACAAGCGATGAAGCAGTAAGGTTCCCGACTTCCCTGATGAGGCCATGATTGCCATGACTTGTAACGAACGTACGGGAAACGATGCAAGGTTGAATAATAGATCATCAGAAAAAAAAAGGGGTCATACATGGGCTCGACATAGTTAATATTATGGATCCTACCCGCTCTGACACAACTAGGCAGCCTTACCTACTAGGGAATTGAGGGCCATCAGACCAATATTAAATTGTCTAAGAGCAGATTAGGTGGATATTTAGCCGTAATTTAACACACGAGGTAGACATCCACGCAGGATTCTGATGGATCTCTCCGCAACAACATCAGAAGCCGAGGAGTTGCTATGGCATTGTTATAATTGAATATTCGATACGTTAACGCAAGATATATACTATTACTATATTTTAATTTTAATTTGAGTTCAATTAGACCTGTATTGCGTTTCGTAGTGATTATTGTCGTGACTTTGACAACTTCGAAGCACAGGTCAAGACCCATGAATTATTGCCTCGAGCTACTTCAGACTATTGGACATAAGCACCGTGCTGCGCCGCTGCAGACAGGCGCAGGGGCCACTGAGTGGTAGCTCAAGTTCTAGACCACGGCCTATCACGAAGATTAGTGGAGTCTCCCGCTTCCGCGTTCCTGACCACCCCAAGTTTCATTCACTACAGTACAGCGTATGATACGACAGCGGCGAGGGGTTCGGGTCACCGGGTCATCCGGTCACCTACGTTCTAAATTGATGTGAATCCGAACTCTGAATTCTTTGTCGTGGGCATCGCTGATTGCAACACCTCCATCCACCGCTCAAATGAGTACTCGAGTAGTGGGTTCATGTCGCTCAAGCTCCTCTATTCTTTCTTCCACCTCTCGTTTTTCAGGGGCAGAACCAGTCTTCCAGCGACTTACGAAGATTGGTGGTCATGTGACTAGCTGGCTTCATCACATCTCTTATTGATCACATCTCGCCATTAATCACCTCTCTGTAAACCAACGACGTTCGATCTTCTCAGGTGCATCCCATCTCCTACTATATGTCGCCAATGTTTAATCCCATTTCTCCAGGCGAGTCATATGTGCGAATGTTTCCAGTAGACCTTCTGTATGTCTTCGTTATTCCCCGTGCTCATCTATGCGTCTCGCTGCTCTGCCTCGCCCTCCTCGGTAAGCCATTTGTCCAGTGCAACAGCAGTCATCATCCGGCCATCCTTTAGATCATGAAGGAACACATTTTCCATCCCGCAAGGCCAGACTGAAAGGCGCTGCGTTGCCTCCTGCCAAAACTCCAACTTATCCCCACAGATTATATGGACCTCTTCTACATTGACAAACCCCCAATGTTGTCTTGATTCAAAATTGAACCAGTAAAAATTGCTGTTCTTGCGCCGGAACTGGAGGCGCTTAACTAACGGCGCGATTACTTTGAAATAGGACAGCTGCCATGGCCCGGCAGAGATGATATCGATGTCCAAGTTGACCCAGACATAGCGCCGCGCAGTACCAACTTCAGAGAAGGCCTGCTTGTATAACCCCATATTTCGGGCTTCGCGGCAGACATGCAGTGGCCCTGGTACAGGTGTAGTCGAGACCAAACGCTGATCAGGTCCCTTACTCTCAAAGTCTAGGTCCCATTCCCGCCTCTTACTGATGATACGAACCTCGACAGTGCGGGGCTCTACTGTAGATCTCCATATTTGAGCACGAATCTCGAAAGGGAGACGGTTGAAAAAAGCCATGGAGTTTAATCCCAAGCCGATGCTAGAGCGTGTTGATTGCGGAAATAGTGTTGCCTTGAAGTTGAATGTCCAACATAACCGATTGGACCCCAAAGCCTTGTTGGTATGCCTGGTAGACCGCCTACATATTGCTCCGACTCTTCAAGCTGCGTCTACATAATATGGTCTGGTCTGCTTGTATTCATAGTACAGTCCATAGCAATAGACATGTTCACTTGTAACCTGCCGATTACATCTAATGTGTACCTGGAAGGATATATTTAAATATCACGTGTATATCTCCACGTGACGCATTATCCGCACGAACCCTTTTTTATCAAACTTTTATGCAGCCTGTCAATGCAGCCCCACGTGTAAGTGCGACAAAGTCCCGCAATCTACCCCGCCATCCCAAAAACTCAATCCCACAAACGCCAGCTGCCTCAACATCCTCCGCGAGCTTCCACTCCGCCTCTCCTCCCTCTCTCCAACACCCCGGCGAATAACACACCACATCGTCCAACGCCCATCTCACATAAACACCTGCAACCATGTCCGCCCCCCTACCCACGCGCGCCGCCTCCACCCGCTCCCCCCGCCCCGTCT